>PVJC01019035.1:0-30691 GCA_004026665.1 Murina feae
AATCAGGATCCATAAATATTCCATCAGTAGCTCTGCCTTATTAAAGAGGAAGCCACACTGACTCTTTGAACACACAAATAATTCTAAAGAGCAAAGGATTTTAATCTTGTCTTATTGATGATTTTTGTGTAACCACTTGTTGCAGGATAGAAACAACCCAGGCACTACAGTTCAAGAGCAGAGTTAAAGTGAATAAGGGAGAATGTCAGGTAGAGAAACACCTCCCTAAGGTATGAAAAGGAAGCCGTTCTGTCTAAAATTAAAAAGATTGACAGTACCAAGTGCTGACAAGGGCACCTCTCATACATTGTTGATGAAAATGCAAATGGCACAATCAGGCTGAAAAAAACCTATTAGGGGTTTTTTTGATATGATACAAGAATTCCACTCCAGGGATTTTCTCATGAGAAAAGAAAACATGTGTCCACATAGATAAGCACTTGTGCATAAATGTTTATAGCAGATTTATTCATAATCACCCCAAACTGGAAACAACCCAGATGTCCATCATGGTGAGTAGATAAACAGACTAGTTTATATGTTCATTGGAATACTGCTCAGCAATAAACAGAAGTGACTACTGACTGATATATGCAACAGTGTGGATGAATCATGCAGGCATTATGGTGAAAGAAAGAAGACAGGAAGCACCCTATATAATAAAAGAGAAACATGCAAATTAACCATCCCTCCGCTATGCTCAAGCCGTGCCCACAAACAATGCCCACCAGCCAATCAGGAGTGAGTATGCAAATGAACCCAAATAAGATGGTGGCAGCCACGGACCTGGAGCAAGCAGGAAGCTTGGGTTGCCCCTGGTGATTGGGGAAGCCAAGCTTCCCTCCTGCCCTGGGCTCTGCTCAAGGCTACAAAGTTTCAATTATAGAAGATAAATAAATCTCAGGAAAAAAAAAGAAAAAAAGGAGAGGCTAGGAGCTTGGTACGCCAGGGGGGTGTGGCCAGCCTGAAAACGGCCATCAGCCCCTCACCCAGGCTGGCCAGACACCCCAGCAGGACCCCCACCCTGATCCAGGACACCCTTCAGGGCAAACCAGCCAGCCCCCACCCATGCACCCATGCAGGCTTCTATTCTACATAATAAAAGGGTAATATGCAAATAGACCCTAACAGCAGAACAACTGGGAATGACTGGTCACTATGACACACACTGATGACCAGGGGCAGACGCTCAATGCAGGAGCTGCCCCCTTCAGTGTGCTCCCACAGGGGGAGCTCTGCTTAGCCACAAGCCAGGCTGCCAGCTGCCAGCACAGTGGTGGTGGCAGGAGCCTCTCCCACCTCCTCAGCAGTGTTAAGGATGTCTGACTGCAGCTTAAGCTTGCTCCCCACTGGCAAATGGATGTTCCCCGAGGGCTCCCGGGCTGCCAGAGAGATGTCTGACTGACAGCATAGGCCCGATCCCCCGGGGAGCAGGCCTAAGCCAGCAAGTGGACAGCCCTCGAGGGGTCCCAGAGTGTGAGAGGGCACAGGTTGGACTGAGGGACCCCCTATCCCCAAGTGCACAAATTTTTGTGCACCAGGCCTCTAGTATACTATATTTGTCAGGTCCAGTCAGGAGCCTGAACCCACACAGTAGTTTGAAGAGAGATTATGCATTATAGCAGGGGATTGGAGAGAGATTGGCTACTAAGAAATAAAAAGAATGCTAAAGAATATAGAAACAGCAGATAGAAGGAGCACTCGCTAACCCTAAGATCTAAGAGAATTCGATGACATCCCAGGGACCCTGATCTCACGGGAAACCCTTGGCCTTGACTCACTAAAGGGCAAAGGAGTCTCTATGGTGCTGCACTTGTGGAACCTGCTGGAATCGACCCTCTGGAACTTAACAGAAGTTAGTTCTCCAGGATGCTAAAGAAAACAGTTTACAAAGAAGTGTCTCACCAGAGGCACTCGGCTAGGAAACTGCCTGAGGTGGGTGCCTGAAGAAGGTGCTGGCTCCCAGCCACTGGAGAAGCAAGCACACTGTGGGATTGGGCTGGAGAAGCTGCCTGCCCTGGGGAACCAAGTCTGGAAGTTAGAAGCAACGCCCTTTCCTCTTGCAACATCTCCCTGGCTCCCTCTACTGGAAAAAGTTAACATTACGTCAGTCCGCAAAGGAAAAAGATTGAAAGGGCCAAACTCCACTTTAGCAACTTGCAACTGTGAGGCTGTAAATCGGTAACTGGCACACCATCTGATTCCATTCATGTGAAATTCTAGAAAATAAAATCAAATTTATAGTGACAGAAAGCAGATTGGTAGTTGCCTTGGAGTTGATGGGTGAAGGGGCAGCTCTTTGGAGTGACAGAAATGCCTGCACCTTGGTGGTGGTGATGGTCACAAGCTTGTATACAGTTATTAAAACTCAAATTTATACACTTCAAATGTGTGCATTTTACTAGGTGTAAATTATACACTAATAAAGGTAATTTCTTTTTTTAAGGTACCCATTCTGTAAACAGGACTCCTGTGCAAATATATATGGAAAGACATGTGCACACACAGCAGAAATGCATCCCAAATCCCACCACTGAGGTACCCCAGCTTGTACTGGTGAATATGTCTCCAGCGAGTATTGCTGGGCATTGCTCACTTATTCTCCCTCAGGAGTTCAAGTTCAACATGAGTGAACTTGACAGAGTTTAGGTACTGACTTCCCTCTCCCATGGTGAATCCATGGAGGGCATCTCACCATAGGTTTCTATTTTGTTGTTGTTATTAATCCTCACCTGAGGATATTTTTCCATTGATTTTTAGGGAGAGTGGAAGAGAGGGAAAGACAGAGAGAGAAACATCAGTGTGAGAGAAACACATCGATTGGTTGCCTCCTGCAGGAGCCCTGACCAGGGCCTGGGCTGGGGAGGAACTTGCAATCAAGGCATGTGCCCTTGACCAGAATTGAACCTGGGACTCTTTGGTCTGCAGACAACACTATCCGCTGAGCTAAACTGGCTAGGGAGGTTCCTAATTATTTTTAGATGATCAAATCCTCAAATTAAGAGCTAAAACTTGCTCGTTGTTTTATTACCATAAGTCCTGGGCAGGTTTAGGCACATTTGTCCTTCACTGCTTCTATCAACCCTTTGAGGTAGAGAAATAGTTTTTCCTGTATTACATTCAAGACTTGGAGGTCAGCAGCATACCTACCTGAGAGACAACCTGTCCAGGAAGAAGCAGAACTGGGACTTGAAGCCACATCATCTGCATCCATAGTAGGAGCTTCTAACCACATATCCTGCTGGGGCAGTAACCCAGGTCCTAGAACTCCTCAGACGCTGCCTGCTCTCTGCAGAAGGGTCCTAATCAGCTTTAGAACATTGAGTCTTTGCCATTTGGATCTTTTAACCCCCATGATTTTATTATGAAAATTGTCAAGCATACAGAAAGTTGAAATAATTATGCATTGAACAAACAGTCCTAAAGAAGGGGAGACAGCAAAGAACCAAGATGGCGGCATGAGGTATATACCTAAATGCACAGCCTCCACAACTACATTATAAAAATACAACTATACAGATAAACGGCCATCCTCCAGAACCAAGGGAGGGGAAGCTTTACAACTAGAAGGCAAGAGAAGGAGTGCATTGAGACTGAGTAGAAGTTCCTGGCACCAAAACTGAGAGGTACGGATGCGCAAAACGGAAGCGGTGCGGGTGAAAGGGTGGCAGTGGCTGCACCTGGGTCCGCGTCTTGGAAGGAGATTATAAACTCCAGGGTTGCACTGAATGCGATGCGGGCTGTCGGGCAACGAGGCGGAAGACCAGTGACCTTCTAGCAGAGCTGTTCGCAGCGATCACTGATGCAGAGATTCGGGGACTCGAGGGCCCAGGCATCAGGGCTTGGAGGTGCTAAATCCAGGAGAAGCTGCGGAGGGGCAACCATTGTGGGTTGCTCTACTCCAGTGACTCTGAGACCCAACCCCACCCAACTTACAACCCCGCCCAAGCTGTGCACCTGCCTGCCTGCAGCATAACCTAAGGGACTGCAGCTGGGACAGAACTCCAAAAGTTCCAAACCCCAAACAATGAGGAGAAAGGCCTGCAGGTCATTTCCTCCCAGTGATAACTACAACAAGACTGTGCACCCAGCCTTCAAAGGCATACAACAAGAGTGTCCATCCCAGGTGATTGGGGAGGCTGAATCACTGGGCCCAAAAGGACACCTAGCACAGAAAGCCACTCTATCAACTCAGGGAAGCAGCCAAAATGCGGAGACAAAGAAACAGATCACAAATGACAGAAATGGAGGAAAGCAAACTACTGGATATAGAGTTCAGAACTACAGTTTTAAGGTTTTTCAAGAATTTTCTAGAATCTGCCGATAAACTTAGTAATATTATACAGAGATCCAACAGCAGACTAGAGGTTTGCAAGAATCAAGTCAAAGATTTGAAACATGAAGAAGCAAAAAGCACCCAACTGAAAGAGAAAAAAGAATCCAGAAGTGTGAAGATAGTGTAAGGAGCATCTGGAACAACTTTAAGTGTACCAACATCAGAATTATAGGGGTACCAGAAGAAGAGAGAGAGCAAGATATTGAAAACCTATTTGAGGAAATAATGACAGAAAATGTCCCCTACCTGGTGAAAGAAATAGACTTACAAGTCCAGAGGATCCCAAACAAAAGGAATCCAAGGAGGACCACACCAAGACACATCATAATTAAAATGCCAAGGGCAAAAGACAAAGAATATTAAAAGCAGAAAGAAGAAAACAGTTAGTTACCTACAAGGGAATACCCATACGACTGGCAGCTGATTTCTCAACAGAAACAATGCAGGCCAGAAGGGAGTGGCAAGAAATATTCAAAGTGATGAATAGCAGGAACCTACAACCAAGATTACTCTACCCAGCAAGGCTATCATGTAAAATTGATGGTCAGATAAAGAGCTTCACAGACAAGAAAAAGCTAAAGGAGTACATCACTACCAAACCAGGATTATATGAAATGCTGAAGGGTATTCTTTAAGAAGAGGAGGAAGAAGAAAAAGGTAAAAATAAAAAGTATGAACAACAAAGTGACAACAAATACATACCTATCAACAAGAGAATATAACAAGTCAATAGAAATATCTGATGAACAGAATAAACTGGTGAATAGAATATAAGTAAGGGCATAGAAAGGGAATGGATTGACAATTCTCAGGGGAAAGGGGACATGAGGGGTATTGGGAGAGTCTGGACAAAAATCTTACATCTATGGATGAAGATGGTGGGGGTAAGGGCTCAAGGTGGGGAGAACCAGGTGGAGGGGAGCTATGGGGGTTAAAAAAAAGGAACATCTGTAATATGAACAATAAAGAATTTTTTTAAAAAAAGGGGGAGACAATGATAATGCCAGTATTTTTTAGCCTAATACATATAACTGTTCATAGTCATATTTTTAGTCTTCCAAATTTATAAAACAAAATAAGTTAGTGAAATGACATTTTAAGTATTAAAGTATATAAATACCACATCAAGTAAAAACATTGATAAATATCTGAGTTGCATATGTTATTCTATAACAGCTGATCAAATTAATAAAATACTTAAAATTAATTGAAATAAAATTGCAAAAATTAATAAAAATCAAGTGAAAGTCCTGTAAAATGAAAGTCTAATGAATTATGAGCCTTGAAAATTAAATTGTATTATTTGATCTTTGTCAAGTGTATACTCTGGGAAAAATATCATCTAGCTGGAGAGACCAGGTGGAGGTGGAAAAATGTAGTCTCCCTACCCCAGGCTTTAGACCAAGGACTGAGCAAGCCTTCAGGTGACACAGCCCCAGGCTCTGCCTGAGGGCAACTGCATGCAGCCCTTAGAACGCTTGGCTGAGCCCTGTCAATCCCCAGAGGCTTAAAAAAAAAAAAAAATGGTTATTGTATCACCGCCAGCAAAGAAACAAACTGTGTGGATGGTGTCTTCACTGAGTCGTGGGTTATTTTTGTGCACAATTTTCCAGTCACCATAAAAAGGTTTCTGGCCCTACACAATTTGAAGAACTGCTGAGAAGAGAGATAAGGGAATTCTAAATAGTTTACACCAGTTTCTTTATTTGATAACTTTGGAGGAGAGGCATTAGACATCCTTTGTTCCTTTCCATGGACTATCTCATTATCATTTTTACTAAACTATTACAGAAAGTGCACAAATGTATAGTCTGACGAATTTTTATAAATTAACATGCACACATAGCCAGCCCCCTAATTGTACCTCTGCCCGGTTTGAAACTTGAACGGTGCCTGAAATCTTTTTTATTTTTTTGCTTGCTTTTTGTTAATCCTCAACTGTGGATATTTTTCCTGTTGACTTTTAGAGGGAGTAGAAGGGAGGGGGAGGGACAGAGAGAGAAACATCGATTGGTTGTCTCCCACTCATGCCTGGATCAGGGCGAGGGATCAAGACCTTAACTGGAATCAAACCCAGGCCGACACTCTATCCACTGACACATGCTACAACATGGATGGACCTTGAAGACATTATGCTAAAAGAAATAGGCCCCTTACAAAAGAACAAATACTGTATGATTCCTCTTATAGTTACAGGGGGCAAAAGGGAAGGGGTAATGAGGAGTTACAGATTCAAGAGTTGAAGAGAACTCTGGAGATGGATGATGATGATGGTAGCACACATTTATTAAATTCATTTAATACCACTAAACTGTTAAAGATGGTCAAGATGGTAAATTTTATGTTATGTGAACTTTACAATTTTTTTTTTTTAATTTTCAGAGAGGGAGGGAGAGAAATAGAAACATCGATGAGAATCGTTGATCGGCTGCCTCCCGCACACCCCGCTCTGGGGATCCAGCCTGCATGCAACCCAGGCATGTTCCCTAACTGGGAATCGAACTGTGACCTCCTGGTTCATAGCTCAGTGCTCAATCAATGAGCCACATCAGCCAGGCTACCACAGTTTTTTAAATGGAAGGGGGAAAAGATAGAACTAGTTCCCGTGGCTGGTGTGGCTCAGTTGGTTGAGCGTCATCAGTGTACCAAAAGGTTGTGGATTCAATACCTGAGTCAGGGTAAATGCCCACATTGTGGGCTTGATCCCCAGTAGGGGGTGTGTAGAAGTCAGCCAATTGGTGTTTATCTCTCATCATCTCCCTCTCTCTAAAATCAATAAAAGAATATTTAAAAACAAGGAAGTTCCACGGAACAGGCAACAAGTAAAAACAATAAAAAAGATTTCTGATTATAACAAAAACAAAAACATGTGATTCATGAATTACATTTACCAGGCTCAAAGGAGGAAATTTTTTTTTCTTGCCCCAAATCACAAAGATGGGAAGTGGATAGAGTCAAGATTTGAATCCAGTTTGGAGTATGTCTACAGTCGGGCACCCTCTGTTTCTTACTGGGGACTCCTGACATTGGAGGCAGTCCAGCCCTTTGTGGGAGTACCCGTCCCATGCAGTGCAGGTTACTGTGCATTGTTCCAGTGACATTAGTTAATCCTCACTCAAGGACATTTTTTCCATTGATTTTTAGAGAGAGTGGAAGGGAGGGAGGGACAGGGGCAGAGAGAGAGAGAGAGAGAGAGAAGCATTGATGTGAGAGATACATCAATTGGTTGTCTCCCACACATAACCAACCAGGGCAGGGAGAGAGAGAGAGAGAGAGAGAGAAGCATTGATGTGAGAGATACATCAGTTGGTTGTCTCCCACACATAACCAACCAGGGCAGGGATCAAACCTGGAACCCAGGCACCTGCCCTTTACAGAGAATCGAACCTGTGACCCTCCGGTGTGCAGCTCTAACCTCTAAGCACCAGCCAGGGCTATTTTTAAGTATGGTGAGTTGACTTGGCTCAGCTAAGCCGTTCTCAGGGGTAGTTGCCATTAGACAGTGATTGGAGCAGGGTCATCTGAAAACTTAGTCCTGTGTCTAACACCTGGGATGGGAAGTCAACTATCTGAGACTCTCCAGACACTTCCCTCTCTTCACATGGTCTCTCCAGTATGGTGACTTCAGGGCAACCAAGCAGAAGTGGTGACCCAGGCAGTGTATACTGGAGCGGCTTGAAGATTTTAGGCAACTCTTCCTGCCCCCACCTTTCAGAGATTTCATGTTGGCAGTTTGCAGTGAGCCATGGTCAGTTGTATTTATCCCGCAGAAACCAGCAAACTTACAAACTCAGGCTCCCGAGGCACACGTCCTGAGAGTCAGGCAGAGGCAGTATCTTCTGTCATAGGATCATCTCGGAAACCCCTTAGCAATGTCATTCCTGTGGTCACCAAGGCCTGTCCAAGTCAAGGGGAGGGGTGTGGACTCCACTTACCACTGGAGAATGGTCAAATCCAGGGAGAACATGTTAGGTTGTGTTGTTATAGCCATTTTGGGAAGATATGGTCTGCCATGGAGTTGTGGGTCTCCGGAAACAATCCAGTGGCATCTCCCAGTAATGTGACAACAAATAAAATAACCTGCCCACCCCTGAACATGCCCCCAAACACTAGGCAGCAGGCGGTGCTGTACCTTATGTGCCCCATTTGACCCAGCCGGTCGTTGGCATTAGCCGTGTAGATATGATGGCTACGAGGCATCTCCTGGCTCTCAGCAGAGCATCCCAAACAGGAGTTTTGTATACCCAGGCTCATTAGTGCATTACTTGAAGGTCCTGTGAGGCGCTCCCCCCCAGCTCTGGAATATGCTCAGTGATGCATATTCCTAAGGAATAACTCACCCAGGGCCCAGCTGCACTCTGGTGAATTTCACATCCAGCAGGCAAGCTGGTGGGCTTGCTTGTAAATTGCAGCTAATTCTTAATGCACCTAAAGACCACCTGCAGCAAAGTACATTCTAGTTACTCAAACCTGTCTCCACAACTGAGTCACTGTAGGGGGTCAAGAGGTGCCATGCTTCTTGCCATATCCACAGACCACTTGCCTGAGATAGGCTTATTTCTTAAGAGATCTTAATCATTTTATTTAAAAATCCTGACAGCTCACAGAAATCAAACACTTACTGGCATTAGGTAACAGAACAAGCATTAGATCATTGCAGCCTCCTACCCCAGGGCAACCTCCAAGGATGGTTTTGGCCATTAAACCAAGATGATGGGACTCTGTGAGATGATCCAGCTAAAATGTCACGGTGGCTTAATAAGGGCCCAATAAATGTCACCAGATGAAAATATCATCACTAAATGGTTGCTCATCATCTTTTTACGATGTGTAATAACAATCGTAGCTAACATAATTTAGTGCTTAACATTAAATTATCACTGTTATGTATGAGACCCCAGTGGTTTTACCTAAGCACTTTACAAATATTACGTCATTCCCCATTTTGTTATCATTACAACCCTAAGAAGTAGGTGCTATTAACATTCCCGTTTTCAAAAGAGGAAACTGAGGCACGTGGAGATTAAGTGAAGTACCCTTGGTCATGCAACTAACAGGAAGCATAACTGGGACTCACCTAGACACAAGGCTTTATTATTATTATTGTTGTTGTTGATTTGAGAGGGAGAGAGGGAAAAACGTCGAATTGTTCCATTTGTTTATGCACTAATTGGTTGTTTTTTGTACGTTCCTTGATGGGATCGAACCCACAACCTTGGTATATCAGAATGATGCTCAAACCAAGTCAGCTACCTGACCAGTGCCAGGTGCAAGGCCTTTATTATTAGACTGTTCTGTCCCTGATGGGGGAGTGAAATGACTTTCTGACTATGTCTTCAGCTAATCACTGAATTCCTGTTAAATAAAGGTGTTTCACCTCACTGGGCTTCAGTTTCCTCATCTGTGTAGTGGGTTATTAATAATGATGATTCATTCATGCATTTAATATTTCTATTGAACATGTATTATGTGTTAGGCACTGGTGTGGACACTGTGGTATGCAGTATGCAAAGGAATCAACAGTTCTGCCTTCATAGTGATTACAGTATCTACAGAGGGAGACAGACAAGGAAGGTAATTAAGTAAATTATACATACTTAGGTGTGAAGTGTGTTAGAAGGTGATAAGAGCTTGAGTGAGGTATAAAGTAAGGAAAAGGGGAGGGAGAGTAGATGATGGTCATGAGGCTCTGAAATTATAAATAAGGTGGACAGAAAGGTTTCATGGAGAAGTTGTCATTTGAGCACAAACTTGAAATAAGTACAGAGGTGAGCAAATATCCTCTAGATCCATATAGAGGAAACAGCCCATGCAAAGGCCCTGAGGTGTGGAGGCTGGTGTGGCTGAGCAGTGAGTGAGGGCCCGATGAGGGCAAGGGGTAGGCAGGCAGATCATATGGGGCCTTGTGGGCCACAGGGAGGACTTTGCCTTTATCCTAAGTGAGATGGAGCCACTGGAGGGATCTGAGCATGTATTCTCACCTGACCTGGCTGTAGGGAACCAACAGTTGGGGAAAGAAGCAGGGAGAGAGGTGGTCCAGGTGAGCAGTGATGAGAATGGATGAAATCTCCAAGGGAGTGAGTGTTAATGGAGAACAGAGGAGATTCAAGAGTTCTCGGCAGAACCTTGACTTTGCAAGATTAGAGGGAGGCTGACGAGGAACCACCAGGCATATGGGAAGTGGCCCACCAAGTGTAGGGGGAAGAAAGAGTACTATTGGCTCAGCACCCACGAGGTCATTCGTGACCTTGACATTTCAGGTTGGTGGAGATCACAAAGCCTGATTATAGAAGGTTTAAGAGAACAGGAGAAGAAAATACGGAGACAGCAATATATACACAATTTTTGAGAAGTTTTATTACAAAGAGGAGCAAATAAATGGGACCATAATTGGAAAGGGTTGTAGGGTCAAGAACGGGTTTGTTTTCAGATGGGAGAGATGACACTGTGTGGGCTGACAGGAAGGTCCAGTGCAGAGGGGGAACTGAACATGCAGCAAAAAGGGACAACTGAGACCATGGCCTAGAGTGAGTAGACATACACAAGGGCAGACAATGTGGGTCCAGGGCAGGTAGGTGGGGGCCTATGGAAGTTTGCTTCTCATCACTTTTTATTTCTGCAAAATAAGAAGGAGAGAGTGAAGAAGTGGAAGGAGTGATGGGATTGGAGACAGGGTGAAGGTATGAAATAGTCACCTATAGGAAGGAAGAGTGAGTGGGTAAGAGAAACAATCTTACTACCAGGCAGCTTTAGGGGTTTGAGGGTCAAGTTCATAGATTTGAAGTATGACCAGCCAGTGTAGCTGTGCATTGTTCTTTAGCCACTTTAAACTGTGGGTACAGGCACGGGGTAGGTGGAGGGCTATATTTAAATGTTTTTTGTTTGGTTTTTTTTAAATAAATTTTTCTTGATTTCAGAGAGGAAAGGAGAGGGAGAGATAGAAACATCAGTGGTGAGAGAAAATCATTGACAGGCTGCCTCCTGCACTGGGGATCGAGCCTGAAACCCGGGCATGTGCCCTTAACTGGAATCGAACCTGGGTCCTTCAGTCCTCAGGCGGACACTCTATCCACTGAGCCAAACCAGCCAGGGCTACTAAGAATGTTTTTAATGATTAATCAAGTAATGTAAATGATTAGGAAAAACTGAGGACTTGAGGAGTGATGGGAAGTGAAACGGAGGTAGGCACCTAGGATGGGAGATCACTGTGGTTTGGAAGGATTGTAGGGATTTGAGACTCTGGAGGGAAAGAGCTGGAAAGAGGTGATGGGAGGATAGAGATGCCTGAGATTGAAATTCTGAAGAGGCTGCCACTGAGACAAAGTCTCAGAGTGACCATGGGAGAGAGGGCTGAGAGGAGGGTAGGTCAGAGAGGCAGGGGTGGTAGAAGGAAGGATCATCTCCCTGGATATGGAAGTCACCAAAAATGAAGTTGGGAGCACAGGGAATGGCAGTGAGCCTGAAGCTAAAATCATGGAGAAGTGAGGAATAGTGATCTGGGACAGCAGATGGTTTCCAGGGAGGGGGACCATCTACTCCGATGAAAAGACTCATAGCTGGGGACACTGGGGAAGAGAGAGTTGTCTGGAAGCAGCATCAAAGACAAGATTTACCCACTAGGAAGGGCCACGGGAGAGCTGGGTTTTGGTTAGAGCAAGAAGGTGACAAGAAAGTTCAGTGAGGAGATTGACAGTTGATGAATGCCAAAGGCCTGAGGAGCTGGGACAGGTTGCTGGATGGGATGGGATGGGAATGGTTTCACCCCGCGTGCTTCCGGACATACATCTAAAGTCCTTCTGTATACCAGGGCGCGGACCAGGCGTGGAAGCCGTGCCTAGCAGTCCTGGTGGGTCATGGTCTGGCCAACAGTCTTTTGCCCAAGAGGGAAAGCCTTCGCCCTCCAGTTTGCCCGGTATTCGCGGCCATGGCAGTCCCCGGTCGTCCATTAAAGCTGGTGGGGTCACGATCAAGCCGCAGGGACCATGCGTCCTGGGAGAAGTGGAAGGAGGCCAGACTGCCCTGACCTGCCCATTCCTCTCAACCTGCAGATTCCAGCCACCAGAGATGGGCGCCCGGCCCTCGCGCAGGCGGACGCCCGCCGACCCGCCCATAGCCTTGCACGCGCTGCCCCCAGAGCTGCTGGTGCAGGTGCTGAGCCACTTGCCACCGCGCACGTTAGTGATGCGCTGCCGCTCAGTGTGCCGCGCGTGGCGCGACATTGTGGACGGGCCCACCGTGTGGCTGCTGCAGTTGGCTCGCGACCGCAGCGCCGAGGGCCGCGCAGTCTATGCGGTAGCCCAGCGCTTCCCGCCCAATAGCGAGGACGAGGAGGAGTTCCCGCTCTGCGCCCTGGCGCGCTACTGCCTGCGAGCGCCTCTCCGCCGAAACCTCATCTTCAACTCCTGCGGAGAGCGTGGGTACCTGGCCGGGCGGGCGGATGCGCGGGAAATGTGGGTGGGACCTCAGAGGGGTGGGGACCTCGGGGGGGTGGGGACCTCGGGGGGTGGGGACCTCGGGGGGTGGGGAGTGGGCGTGGCTGGAGCTAACGAGATGAGGGCGGGACTGGGAGTTAGGGGCGGGGCCGGAAGCCAGGGGACGGGGCCTAGGAGGATCTTGGGAAACTGGGTGGGCGAGGCCAGGGTGGGGCTAGCAGGGAGGCTGTGGGCAATGGAGGGAGACGAAACGGAAGGGTGAGAAAAGCCGAAGGAACCGGGGGCTGGGCCGTGTGGGAACACGCAGTGCTGGGACTGCAGACTCGGTCGGCACTGCTGAAGAGGCGTGGAGGCGGGCTGGGAGGGGCCGACGGGTGCTGGCGGGGCGGAGCTTGCCTAGAAGCGTGAGTGAGCGGGCGGGGGGAGGAGGACGTCAGCGAGTGGGCGGGACCCAGGCGGGAGGAGCTAGGCGGCCAGTGAATTGGCGGTGGGAGCGGTGGGCCGTAGTGAAGGAGCCCAGGCGGGGCCGGGAGGAGCGAGCCCGGCTGACCCTCCTCTTCCACCCATTGCATCCCACAGAGGGCTTCAGAGGCTGGGAGGTGGAGCACGGCGGGAACGGCTGGGCCGTGGAAAAGAACCTGACACTGGTGCCGGGGGCTCCTTCCCAGACCTGTTTCGTGACTTCTTTCGAGTGAGTGGCCCTTGAACCCTGGGGCAAGGGCTGCAAGAAGGGTGGGTCCGGACCCTAACCACCGTCACCCTCCCCTCAACAAGTATTGGTTGAGGGCCTGCTATGTACCAGACACTGTTTTCTTTTTCCTTTTTTATGTTTTTTTGTTTTTAGATATTTTAAATTGATTTTTAGAGAGACACGGAGA
Organism: Murina feae; assembly: GCA_004026665.1. Classification (NCBI taxonomy): domain Eukaryota; kingdom Metazoa; phylum Chordata; class Mammalia; order Chiroptera; family Vespertilionidae; genus Murina; species Murina feae. Next base: position 13,647 of record PVJC01019035.1, read on the forward strand.
GAAGAGGAGAAACACTGATGTGCAGGAAACATAGATCCGCTGCCTCCTGCACGCCTCCCACCAGGAATTTAGCCTCAAATCCTGGCATGGTCCCGGACCAGGAATCGAACCAGCAACCCTTTGATGCAGGGAAGGATGCCCAAATGAACCATACCGGGCAGGGTTCAGGCACTGTTGTATATGTCAAGATACAAGAAAAACTCAGAAAGATCAGGAAACTGCTGTTTTTTAATTTGCATTTTAGATGTAGGATGGGGGGAAACATTAAGCACATAAAAGATAAAATAAAAAGAACACAACGATCAGATGCTTTACATGCAACTCTAATCCTGGCAACAACCGTGCAGCATAGATGGCATTGTTATCTCCACATTATAATGGGAAACTAAGACACATAGGTAACCAACATCTAGTAAATGATGGAGCTGGGATTTGAACCCAGGCTCCAGAGCTTCTGGTTGTGAAAAATGCTATGAAGACATCAGAACAGTCTGATTGGTTGGTTGATTCTCTATCCTCATATCCCATACCTATTTCCTTATCCCGACTCCCATAGTCAACTATTTTTCACATGGTATTATCCAGCTTTCTAGTAGCTACCAGTATATTAAGGGTGAAGTAATATCTCATTAGTGTTTTATTTTTAATTTGCATGTTTCAACTTACTAATAATTAAGCATCTCTTCATATGCTTATTAGCTTTTTGGATTCCCTCTTTTGTAAGTTGCCTGTTCATATTTTCTTTTAGGGCTGTTTTTTTTTTAAATCTTTATTGTTCATATTATTACAGTTCCTCTTTTTTTGTTCCCCCTAATAGCTCCCCTCCTCCCAGTTCCCACCCCACCCTATGTCCTTATCCCCGCCCCCACTGTCCTCATCCATAGATGTACTGTTTTTGTCCAGTCTCTTCCCACACCCCCAACACCCCTTTCCCCCTGTGAATTGTCAGTCCACACCCTTTCTATGCCCCTGATTCGATTCTATTCACCAGTTTATTCTGTTCATCAGATTTTTTTTATTCACTTGATTTTTAGGTTCACTTGTTGATAGATATGTATTTGTTGTTGATAATTTTTATATTTTCTTTTTCTTCATCCTCTTCTCAAAGGATACCTTTCAGCATTTCATATAATACTGGTTGGTTGGTGATGAACTCCTTTAGCTTTTTCTTGTCTGTGAAGCTCTTTATCTGACCTTCAATTCTGAATGATAGCTTTGCTGGGTAAAGTAATCTTGGTTTTAAGTTCTTGCTATTCATCACTTTGAATATTTCTTGCCACTCCCTTCTGGCCTGCAAAGTTTCTGTTGAGAAATCAGCTGACAGTCGTATGGGTTCCCCCTTTTGGTAACTAACTGCTTTTCTCTTGCTGCTTTTAAGATTCTCTCTTTGTCTTTTGCCCTTGGCATTTTAATTATGATGTGTCTTGGTGTGGTCCTCCTTGGATTCCTTTTGTTTGGGGTTCTCTGCACTTCCTGGACTTGTAAGTCTATTTCTTTCACCAGGTAGGGGAAGTTTTCTGTCATTATTTCTTCAAATAGGTTTTCAATATCTTGCTCTCTCTCTTCTTCTGGCACCCCTATAATTCTGATGTTGGTATGCTTGAAGTTGTCCCAGAGACTTCTTTTTGCTTTTCCGGCTGGGTGTTTTTTGCTTCTTCGTATTTCAAATCTTTGACTTGATTCTTGCAATCCTCTAGTCTGCTGTTGGATCTCTGTATATTATTCTTTATTTCAGTCAGTGTATGCTTAATTTCTAGCTGGTCCTTTTTCATCTCCTCGAGGTTTCTCACTAAACTTATCGGCAGTCTCTAGAATATTCTTGAAAAGCCTTATAACTGTGGTTTTGAACTCTATATCCAGTCATTTGCTTTCCTCCCTTTCTGTCATTTGTGACCTGTTTCTTTGTCATTGCATTTGGGCTGCTTCCCTGCGTTGATAGAGTGGTTTTCTGTGCTAGGTGTCCTATAGGGCCGAGTGGCTCAGCCTCCCCAATTACCTGAGGTGGACACTCTTGGTGCACCCCTTTGTAGGCTTTGTGCACAGTCTTATTGCAGCTAAGCCTTGATTGTTGTTGGTATCACTGAGAGGAATTGACCCCCAGGCCACTTGGCTGTGAGAATCAGCTGTGTCTATAGTGGGAGAACTTCTGTGCTGGAGACACCCTTATGGGGCAAGACTTGCTCCAGTGGGGCTTTGGTGCTCACTGAGTCTGCCCCCTGAGTGTGTCCCTTATGGATCTGAGGAGTTGTAGACTGGGTAGTCTCACTCTGACCACTGGGTACACAGTCTCTTGGAACTCTAAGGAGATGCTATTTTAGCTTCTGCCTGAGGCTACCAGTCTTTTATATGCAAAAGCCTCTGTGCACAGCTTGGGTGAGGTGGGGTGTCGGGGAATCTACAGGGTGGAGCAACCAGCTATGGCTGATTCTCATCCCTGCCCTAAGAGGCACCGGGTCTCAAGCCGCTCTAGAGTTCCTTCCAGTGCCAGACAGTCCAGCTCCTCCTTGTATGATTCTGAGTCCCCAGAAACTTGCCTGGAACTGGAGTTCAGAGCCGTCAGGAGCTTGTGCCTCTCTCTGGTACGAAATGCTGCCAGCCCTTTCTACGAGCCCCCTTCCCGCATGCCTCCGTACCTCTGCACTTTACTTCCACACCTCCTCTGAGTGTCAGTCTCTTTCTAGTTGTAGAATTTCCACTCAGCCAGCCTTCCTGTGGGTCTGGGTGGTGTCCGTTTTTTCTTTTTGTTGTAGTTTTGAAATGGTTGTGTGCGGCAGCAATTCCAGTGTTTACCTATGCCACCATCTTGGTTTCTCTCTTCATTGGTTCTCCTAGGGCTGTCTTTTTTATAGAGATACTAGGGGCCCGGTGCATGAATTCATGCACCTTGAAAGGAACTGTGGGCCACGAGGCTGTAGTAGGCACAGGGGCGGGTCTTAGCCCATCCTCCACGCCCCTGCCTGGCCCCTCCCACTGTGGCCCCCCAGTCTCCTGTCTACTGGCAGCCCCTCTCTGGCTGCCAATGCTCCCACGCGCTTACAGTGCTGGCCCCGCTCGCACCCACTGACAGCGCGGGGCGATTTGGGCTAGCGCTGGGCACCAGAAGCAGGTACAAAGGGGGCTGGCACTAGCAGCAGGTGTGAGCGGGACTGGCACCAGCAGCAGATGGGAGCACCAGGCACAACTGTCGCGCGGGAACAAAGAATTTTCAGTAGCCACCAGAGGCTCACCCTGATGACAGTGACTGGTGCCCCACCCTGGTCTGGTGCTCCCCTTCACCAGCTCCACCATCTTGCCATGGCCAATGCCCGCCATGTTCTGCACACGTCCTGGTGGTCAGTGCACGTCACAGTAACCGGTTGTTCGGTCTATTTGCATATTAGCCTTTTATTATATAGGATATATTTTCATTGATTTCAGAGACAAAGGGAGAGGAAGAGAGAGATAGAAACATCAATGATAAGAGAGAATCATTGATTGCCCTGCACGCCGCACACTGGGGATCAAGCTGGCAACCTGGGTATGTGCCCTGCCAGGGAATCAAACCATGACTTCCTGGTTCATATGTCAGCACTCAACCATTGAGCCACACTGGCTAGACTGATGTCTTATTCTTGTTGATATATAAGAACTAGAGGCAGGGTGCATGAATTCGTGAATGGGTGGGATCCCTCAGCCTGGCTGGCGATTAGGGCAGGCTGATCAGGAGGAGGGAGTGTGGAAGGTTGGCTGGCTGTGGGAGATTGGCTGTAGGAGCACACTGACTACCAGGGGGCAGCTCCTGTGTTGAGCATCTGCCCCTTGGTGGTCAGTGTGCATCATGGCTACTGGCCGGTCATCGGGTTATAGTGGTCCTTAGGTTTTTATATATATACTAAGGGCCCGGTACACAAAATTGTACACTGGGGGGGGCAGTCGTTCAGCCTAGCCTGCCCCCTCTCACAAACTGGGTGCCCTCAGGGGATGTCCTACATTTGCGGGAGGAAACCGGGCTGATCAGGGGAAGGCGCCAGCCCCATCACTCTGCTGCTGCAGCCACCACACCTGCCAAGGTGTTTTCATCAACATGGATTCCAGTCTTTTCACCATGAAAAAATGACAACTTTCTTTAGGCATTTTCAAGATGTGTCTTTCATAGAATATGATATTTCTTTCTTTTTTTTATCCTCACCTGAGGATATGTTTCCATTGATTTTTAGAGTGTGGAAGAGAGAGGGAGAGACAGAGAGAAACATCAATGTGAGAGGAACACCTTGATTAATTGCCTCCTGCATAAGCCTGGACCTGGGCCTTGGCCAGGGAGCAACATGTAACCTAGGTACATGCCTTTGATCAGAATCAAACCTGGACCCTGCAGTCAGCATGCCAAGGCTCTATCCATTGAGCCAAACTGGCTTAGGGCAGGATATGACGTTTCTTAGCCCTTCCAGTAGCAGACCTTCCTTTTTTCCTCCAGGAGTGTGGTGGAAAAACTCTAGATCACCTTCTTGGATTCTTATAACCCAAGTTATTAAGAACACTCAAACCAGTTTGGCTCAGTGGATAGATTGTCGGCCTGCAGACTGAAGGGTCCCAGGTTTGATTCCTGTTAAGGGCATGTACCTTGGTTGTGGGCTCATCCCCAGTGGGGAGTGTGCAGAAGGCAGCTGATCAATGTTTCTCATCGATGTTTCTGACAGTTTCTGATTTATTATATAGGGTATATAAATTCCTCTCCCCTCTTCTCTGTAAAAAAATAAAATTTTTTTTTTTTAAAAAAAGAAAAGGTGTTTCCTCTGCAGCCCATGAGCAGAGGATCCCCTGCATTGTGTTCACTGGGCTATGGGCATGTCCCCGGCCACTGGGGGCACGCCCCCAAGCCTGATGGCCCTGCCTTGGCTGTGTCGTGGGCTGGAGGGCATGGATCCCGTGGACATGGTGCATGGGAGGCCACCAGAGGCACACCCCCAAGCCCGGCAGCCCGTGTTCACTGTGTCCACCAGGCTGAGAGGCATGGACCTGGGCCACCTGGCGCAGGCGCATGCACAAGCAGCCGTAGGGTGGGAACCGTTCGCTATGTCTGCAGCCTGCGGGACATGGATCCTTCAGGCACACATGCAAACGGGCTGCCGCCCTGCAGCCACCTGCACTGCCCCTGGCTGCCTGTCCCGGGACCCAGCACGCTTGGTGTCCCAGGACCCAGGCTGCTTGGCGCTGGCATCTGTAGGCCACTCCTGGCCGGGGCGTTCTGGGACCCTGGCCACTCAGGGCCTATGCATGGGCCTACAGGCTCTGGGCGGCCTGGGTCCTGAGGATGTTCACTGGGCACCCACATATGCAAATTAACCCACCATCTTTGTCAGGTTAATTTGCATACTCCTGATTGGTTGGTGGATGTTGTGGAGCGACGGTCAATCTGCATCTTTTTTATTATATAGGATATATCATTTCCTTGTATGTTCTAGATGACTGTTTCTTGTCATTCCTGGACATTGCAAAAATCTCTCATTCTACCATCAGTATTAACTTGTGCCCATGGTATTCTTTGTTGTTATTTTCATATGATCAAACTCATCTCTCCCTTTTTTGCTTTAACATTTGTTTTTGAAATTTTGTTTTAAAAAATCCTTTCCTATCCTTAGATTCTAACAATATTCTCATATTCTCTTTTAAATTAAATCTTTATTGTTGAAAGTATTATATGTACTCCCCTTCCTCCCCCCATGGACCCCTTCTAACCCATCCCTGCCTCCTGCCCCAGGCCTTCCCCACCCTAGTTATATTCTCTTCTATTAAACTGTTAGTTTTATCTTTCACATTTAGATCTTTAATCCACTTTGAATGTGGTGTTAAGGATCTAGTTCCGTCACCCCTCCACATACTGACCCCATTTTCCCAACACCATCTACTAAAAAAAATCCCTCCCCCATGGAATGGCAGTGCTTCCTCTGTCATTTATGAAATTCCCATACAAACCTAGGTTTAACCCTGAGCACAGTTCTTCCACCAGTATGACACTATTTCTATATTGTGGCATATTCAAATGAAGGAAGAAAAACTATTTAAAAGTTGTAGACAGACCACAAGGTATAACCCATGATCTCCAGGCTAGTAACAGTAGGGAGAAAGATCATTCCCACCCCTAGGCCTGACAGGGGTAAAGGCAGGAAGCGGTTACTGAAACAGGGCAGAGAAGGCTGTGAGGAGAAGGCACTGTGGAGCTGTGTTGTTGACAGACACAAAAGTCCCAGGTGATCCCTTGGGAGGGAGCCAGGAGGATAAATATCCTGATTTTATTCTTTTTTCTCACTTCTATCTTCTGCTGGAGCTTCCCATTGGCTGACCCAACAGGAAAGAGGGTAAGGGAGACCAGTCCATACATCAATACAATCTCAGACCTTGGACTCCCACACTTGAGGAGACCCCAGAATTCCCTGCTCAGTGTGGGCCTCCCTTTGTACTCATGTCCAGGTTCCCACAAATATTAGGGGCAGGCCTGCATCCAGGCCAGCCTCCCGGAGCTCAGGGCAGGGTGGAAAATGGAGGAGGGATGTGAGAGGCCAATGGGGCTGCCCAGCCCACATACATCTTATCTAGAGATCAAACCCAGAGGGGCTGCTTTGACAGCGTTGCCAGAGGCTTCTGACAGGAGGTGATTTCTGGGCTGTGACTGTCAGCTCCACACCCCCACCATCTCCCCTTTCCCAGATGGTGCTTCAAGAGGCAGCTCGTGGACTTGGTGATGGAGGGTGTGTGGCAGGAGCTGCTGGACAGCGCCCAGATTGAGATCTGTGTGGCAGACTGGTGAGTGAAGAATGGCAGCCTGCCCCCAGAACCAATGGTGGCGGCAGCAGTTCTGCAAAAGGGGTTAATTTCATGCCCCCATCGATGCCATGGGCTGGCCACTGCTGTGGTGCCTACTTCATAGTGAGTCTGGCAGGGGAAGTGATGTTCTCATGGTTGCTGACTGAGCCAGGGAAGGCATAGCCTCAGTGAGCCCAGAGTCCCTATTCTGCACTCTTTCCCACTGCTTCCCAGCAGGCCTGGGGTTGGCATGGGAGCCACCAACTGGCTTGGTCTGGTCTAAAACAGGTATCACCCCTTATCCATCCAACTCCATCACCTGCAACTCTGCCCTGACCCCAAGGGCTTGTGGACACCAAGGCTGCAGAAAAGTTGAGAGCATTGTGCCATGAAAACAGGCTCAGAAAGGGTAAAGTTGGGCCAGAGGCACTGGTTGGCTTCAGAATCTATGGGCCTACGATAAGATCCTCTTCTCCACAGCACCCAGGTTCCTTCACAAAGCTCTCGGACTCCTCTTCCCTCCATCTCTTGCTTCTCCATAGATTATCCAGTTTCTTCCCTGGAGTTCTGACTCATCCCGAGTATCCAGATTCCTACTCCCTCTGGCTCCTCTCCAAAAATACTGGGGGCTCCTTCTCTCCTAGGTTATAATTTCTCTCCAGAGCATCAAACTTGCCCCTCCCCCACCTGACCAAAAGTCTCTAGAATCCACCCCAGGAGGGCCCCAGGCTCTGGCTCCACCTTGGAGTACCCAGGTGCTTCCCCCCAGAATCCCAGGCTGACACATCTACATATGCGGTGTGGGTGTGTGCAACCCGCATCAAAGTGCAGGGAGGCCCAACCCTCAGCCTCCCAACCCAGAGATTGGGTGGATGACAGAGGCATCAAAGCTCACCCCCACCTGGCAGGTGGGGCGCCCGAGAGAACTGCGGCTGCATCTACCGGCTCCGGGTCCGCCTTCTGGATGTGTATGAAAATGAAGTGGTCAAATTCTCGGCCTCACCCAACCCGGTCCTTCAGTGGACTGAGAGAGGCTACCGACAGGTGAGTCCAGGCATACCTAACTTCTCACTCTGCTCAGATTCCCTTCTCAGCTTGCCTTGCAACAGCTAACAATCCTTGAGCCATTATCCCAAGCCCTGTTCCAAGAGTCTTCCCTATTAAATCATTTCATTAATACAGCCTAAGTTTTCAACATTCATTTATTGAGCACCTACTGTGTGCTGACCTAGGTGCTGGGAATGCAGTGATGAATCAAAGTTCTTGCTCTATCCCCATTCTAGAAGTGAGAAAACTAAGGCACAGGAGGTCAAGTGACTAGCCTACAGTCACACTAAAGTGTACCGGGTCTGATTCAAGCCCAGAATGACACCAAGCCTGTGCTGTGAATATCATCATACCTCAGTTATCAAAGTAGACTTCCAGGTGGTCATTTCTACTCCTGACCTCCCACCATCCAACAGACTCACCATCCAGAAAGATCCCAATACAAAGTGAGTCAGATCGCCAGCCTCCCGACTGTAACCCTCCCATGGCTACAATCTCAGAGTAATAGCCAAAGCCCTGTCATGTTGCTATTAAAGGAAATGAGGTACAGATCCATGCTACGACATAGATGCATCTTGAAAAAAGTGAAAGTGGCCAGGTGCAAAAGGCCACATATTGTATGACTGCATTATATGGACTATCCAGAATTTAAAAAGCCATAGAGACAGAAAGCAGATAGATTAGTGGTTGCCAGGGACTAGGGGTAGGGAGGAACTAGAAGTAATGGCTAATGGATATGAGGTTTTTTCCCCCCCTGGGGTGAGAAAATGTCCCAGAATTAGACGTGGTAATGGTTGCCTAACATCGTCAATGTACTAAAAACCGCTGAATTGTAGTTTGTTGGGTGGATTTTACCTCCTCGACCCCACTTCCTAACTCCCCTCACTGTGCTCCAGTCACACTCCTACCTCAGGGCTTTTGCGGACTGGTCCTGTCTACAACACTCTCCCTCCAGATCGCCACAGGTGTCTGCTCAAATGTCCCCTCATTGGGCCTTTGCTTTCTCACTTTGCAACCCCTCCCCCCTGTGGAAGTCCCTCTGTTCCCTACCCCATCTATCTTCAGTGTCTGGGTCCCCTACTAGATGGTCAGCTCCATCAGGGCAGGGTCTTCGTGTTGCTTTCCTCACTGCTGTATCCCCAGCGCCCAGAGCACCTACTTGACTTGGGGGGGAGTATCCGATCAGTTGATGGAGGAGGAAGAGCCCACAGGTCCTCACCCTCTTGGTCTCCTTCCCCATGCAGGTCTCCCATGTCTTCACCAACTTTGGCAAGGGCATCCGGTACGTGTCTTTTGAACAGTATGGGAGAGACACACGCTCCTGGGTGGGGCACTATGGCGCCCTTGTAACCCACTCCAGCGTGAGGGTCAGGATCCGCTTGTCCTAGCCCACCAGCCTGATCAGGCCTTTTAGGACCTACTACACCTGCCCAACATCATTGCCAATCAAGGGCAGCTTTGCAGTCAGGAGCCAGAGGTGCCCCGCCAGCCTCCAACAAGCCTCATGTGCTACTGCTTCAGAATGGTGACCCACACGCTGCTCAAGAAACCAGGTATCCAGCTGGGCTGTTCACAGCTTCATGAGTCAGGGGGTTCAAGGAATAACTGAGACCTTTAATTTGACTGCAAATTGTTTTCTCATGTGTGATGTCAGCTGACAGACTGAGTCAAAAAACAAAGGCCGAACAGGATTGCTGAAGCATGAAAGCTGCTGAAACTGGGACAGTGACTCTTGTTAGCATGTTTCCAGGGTAAGCTGATTGCTAGCAGGGAGCAAAGGCTAGTCAGGAAAGCCTACCCTTGAGGGGACCAACAGAGACATCGAAGGGAACCCTTTCTGCTGTTTTTTGGGGGAGTCTCTGGGATTCAGTTGTGGGGCACTGCCCCATCAGCACCCCCACTCCCCTTTGGGCTAGACTGGCAGTTTCTTACAGAATCTGAGACCAGGTCTGTGCCGTGCCCTTCACCCACACCTCCTGCCCCTGCCTCAGGGACAGCTTAGCCCCTGGAGGCAACACCTTCCTCGTCTCCACTCACGCCCACCTGCATACAAACTCCAGGAGCAAGGAGCGCCGTGAGCCGTCAAGTGATGTGGAGTCCTGTCCCAAGTCCTCTCGTGTCTCCCACTCTTTCCCTATTGGGCAAAGCCACCAAACTAACGCAATAAAACTGGTGCTGAATGTGAGGTGATAGGGGACTTGCCTGTAATCAGTGCACTTACCTGCCCCCCTCTCTGACCCTAAGAGGCCTTGTGGGATGTTCTCAATTGTGAGGCCTTTAGGTGTACTAAGCACTGTGCCGGAAACGGAGGCAGCTCTGATGCCAGTCCTCAGCAGTTCTCACAACAGGCAGCTCAGGCAGGCACCGTTATCAATGCCATTTAGTCCAGGAGGAAACAGGCTCAGAGTTTAATGACCTGCTCAAGGTCACCTGGCCAGTAAGTAGGGGAGGCAGAACTTGCACCTGAGTTGGGCTGAAGAGCCCAAGGATACAACACAGCTCCCCATCTTAAAATCTAACATGGCCAACCATATAATCAGGTGAGGGCAGTATTACTTTCAGGACTATTTCCCAAGGGATGAAAACAAGGTACCGGGGGGACAAATAAACCTAAAGTCACCGAACTAAGAGGTCCAGGTGTGATTTGAACCCAGAGGTGTGATTCTGAGAATAACAGAAGCTCCCATGCAGGCAGCAGTGCCCTCCCCTGTCCCCACTCAATCCTTTCTCAACACTCCTTCATCACCACCATTACAATTACTTCCATCTTGAGGAGGAAGCTTGAGGGCAGGTCTTTCCTTGCCCAGGCACCTGGCCTGCAGGAGGGGGAACTGGGTCTCAGTACTACTGCCAGACTCCAAACCTTAAAACAGAGTAGCCATCCACATGTTTTGTTCATAGAGTCTAATCTTCACCAAACCCAACAAAGGGGATGCTTTGAGTAGAGGAGAAAACAGACCCAGAGGTCATGTTAGTTGCCAAGACCACACAGAGGGTGAATACGTCAAGGTGTACACCTCAAACCAGTCTGTGTGTTTATTGCAGCCCCTTCTCATCAGATGGCAATAGTGTACTGTCCCAACAGAATCCCCTTGCACCAACACTCTATACATGGACACCAAGGATATCGGCAAAGGGGCACCTTTTCTACTTCACACCCAGGACCCCTATGGGCTACTGGAAGAGGAGCCAGGTTTGAACCAGGGCCAGCTGCTTCTAGAACTAGCCTAGCTTCCCAAGAATACTGCAGGAACCCACAGGTAAACCCAGCCCACCGTGCCCCTGGCAGTCACTTCTTCTTCTGCACATGGCCACAGTCATACTTGCCACGCACAACCTTGAGCTTGACACCAGGCAGGTCCTGGGTGCGTCCGCCTTGCACAAGCACAACGTGGTGCTCCTGCAAGGTGTGGCCCTCTCCTGGGATAAAGCAGACGGCTTCTCGGCCTGTGCTGAGCCGCACGCGACAGCACTTGCGGTTGGCTGAGTTGGGCTTCTTAGGTTTACGAGTGAATGTGCGTAGGACCACGCCCTTCAGCTGCGGCCGGCCTTCTGTGGGACCCAGCTTTGGAGGCGGCCACTTTGGAGGCCCCCGACGGTGCATCTGATTCAGGGTGGCCATGGAGCGGGTAGCCCAGAGCCGGGGGGCCAGGGCTAGGCCTGGAAAGACACAACCCGGGAGAGCAGAGTGGGGTTATTATCCCAATGAACAAGTAACAGTACTAGCAACTCAATTCTGATGTTCTAGGTACTGTCCCAAGCCCTTTATAAGATGCCTGTTTACATCTTTGGGAATTCACAGATAACAACAACAAACATTTATTAAGCAACCACCATGTGTCAGGTTCTCTTTTAAGCATTTTACATGAGTTAACTCATTTTATTCTGCAAGAAAGGTATTAATTGTCATGGTGTTTAAAGAGAGTAATAAAAGCAAACAGGTTCACAATGCTCAAATCTTGCTCTATGCATCACACCTACATTAATTCATGCCATTCCCACAGCAACACTATGGGGTATTCCAGGAAGGTGTCACTCCTCCTCCTGTCACACCCATCTGCCCTGTGAGCAGATCCTGTCAGCTGAACTTTCAAACACTCTTTCTCCCTCGTCCATTATGTCCACTCCTGTCCTGTCCACCCTCTTCTCCCCCCAGGTCTTCCCACTCCCACTATCTTCTCCAACATGCAGGCAAAGGGACCCCATGCCACCTGAATCAGATCACATCCTTCCCCTGCTCAGAGCCTTCCTGTGGGGCCACCTCACTCAGGGTAACAGTCCAAGTCCTCCCACAAGGCCCGACAGGGTCTGTGCATGGCACTTCCCTTACCTCATCTCACTCACCCCCTTGCTCACCCAGCTGCAGCCTGTGTCCCAAAACACATAAACAGAAAGGAGACCAGTGTAGCTGCACTATAAGAGGAAAGGCAGGTGGGGGACAAAATGTATTTCCAAGACAGACCCACAGGATTTGCTCATGGATAAAATGTAGGACTCAAGACTCAAAGATAATTGGATTCTCTTCAATAAACATTCACTGAGCACCCACTGTTTCTTGGCCCCAACAATGGAGACACAGTAGTGATTGAGACAGCCCTGGACCATGTCCTCTGAAGAGTTCCCAGTCCAGGATCTGAGGTCCATTCTTTCCTCTGCCGTAGCATGGATGCCCTTTCACACCCTATTTCACCCCTCCACATCGAAGGCAGGTAGGTGCTGGCCCTACTGTCCACCTCCGCCTCTCCTATGTCTCAAGTTACAGTACAATCTTCAAAGGGGATGAAACGTCCCTAGAAGTCTTCCTAGTGGTGTGCGCTTCAGCAAGACCGGTGTGGCTCAGTTAGTTGGGTGTGGTGCCATGAACCAAAAGGTTGCTGGTTCGATTCCTGGTCAGAGCACTTGCCTGGGTTTGGGGCTCGATCCCAGGTAGGCAGCATGCAGGAGGCAGCCGATCAAATGTTACACTCTCACACACATGTTCCTCTCTCCCTCCCTTCCTCTAAAAATCAATAAACTAAAAAAAAAAAAAAGACTCTCCATCACTCAGTGCCTCTGTGTCCTTCACGATGGTGTCTCCTCCCTCCTGAACACCGTGTGTGAGAGGCTATCATGAATCCTGCATGTCAAGCCCAGATTCCCCAGGCAGGTGCAGGCCTGTCTTGCTCAGCCTTGTGATCCTTGGTAAGTGGCAAACAGAAGGTGCTTACTAAAGGTTTGTAGAGTGATTAAGTGAATGAAATACCTCACAAAGGGCCATGAGAAGCGTTTAATATTTGTTAAGAGTGTAAGTTCACTAATAAAGCATCCCTCTCGGTGCCTAGCGCATATAAGGTCCTTGAAAAACATCAGCTGAATGAATGAGTTAAACGCCTTGCTGAGAGGTCTAAGCCAGGGTGGTATTTGGTAAGTACAGTGGTTACTGAAGAAATAATTGACCCAAACTCCTGCTACTCAGCTGTCACATAGTAGCCCTTAATGCAACTACTTCTCACATCTGCTTTTGCACCCGAGCTCCGCCAAAACCCACCGTACAACCATCTCTGATTTAAAACCCCGGTTCCCTTGGGTCCGTGGCAGAGGCACAGCCCTCATCCAGCCTCGACTCCGTAGCCCAAGACCCCAACTTACTGTGACTCAGGGACATGCTGAGGCCCCGGAGAAGGCCGGACCACGACATCCCGCCGTCCGGAGCGTACCTGTGTTAGGGGATAAGAGACTCAGAGACGAGGAAAGTGACCGCGGTCGGGCTAGCACCCAAATTCTCCCTTCCCGCTCTCGGGACCTTGCGGTTAAACTAAAGAATGTCCTCTGGCGCCCAGCTCTGGGTAGGCTCGTGGGGCCCGCCCGCCCGCATACTGGAGTAGAGGGGCGACAGGAGGCCCCCCGGAGCCCGCCGACCTCGCCGACCTCAGCAGGCCTCGCCTACACGCTGAACCCAGCCAGCCATCGCCACTTCCGGCGGTTAGCCCGGCGGCGCCCGGCCGCTTCCGCCTCGCACTGGAGGGGCGTGGCAAAGACTGCGATTGGGCAACGGCAGAGTCAATCTCGGTCAACTTTTCTCCGTGAACCGCTTTTGAGATTCAGAAGAGGGTCGGTCACCTCTTCCAAGGTCTGCGTGACTCGTCCGCAGGAGGACGGCTGCTTTGCAATTGGTCTAAACGCGCAGTGGGCGGGACGAAGGGTGTGTGTCGCCCTGTCCCCTGGCCAAGATGGCTGCGTCTATAGCGCGGCGCTGGTGGCCTTTGGTGGCCCGCCGTGGGCTCCGGCCCCGGGGAGCTTGTGCCTGCAGCCAGAGGCCAAGGAGAAGTTTCGCAACCGAGAAACCAGATCGGAACCTCTTGTACGAGCACGCACGCGAGGGCTACAGCGCGCTCCCTCACCTGGACTTGGAGCCGCTGTGCACACGCCCGGAAGAAGCCGCGCGCGCCCTGGAGCACCGCAAGGGGGAGCTGCGGCCGGACGACCTGCCGGCGATCGTGAGTGCGCTTGCGCGGGCCAGCGTCCGGGGCCAGAGCGCTTTGCCTATTGGCTGTTCACTTTACAGACGAATGGGCTTGCGAGACACTCTCCAGCAGGGGGCGTCTTATCGCTTGAAGTTTAGCTCTTTTCCACGTGTAATAATAGGACCTCACTCATGTGCCAGTTGTCCACCGAGCGCTGAGGGCCTTCCCCCCAGACACCCATGAGGGGCCTGTACCGTAAAGCGTGCTGGGTATCTACTCAGCGCTAGGAACTGTGTGCCAGTGTCCTCTGTGCTTCGAGTTCATGCCAGGCTTATCCTAAGGCTAAATCTAATCCAACTAGAACCGGCGTCACCATACTTGTAGGTCTTGCTGAGGTGTTGAGGATGGGGGGGGACCCCAAGTCCTTGCAGCCCTCTTTTGGACTCTCCTACTATCCTTTTCTAAGTGCTTTATACATGTTCACCTCATTTAAGTTTTACAACCCTGTGAAGTAGGGGCCATAAGGCTCAGAGAAGTTAATTAACTTGCCCAAAATCATGTAGCTGGTGACAAGTGGGAATTTGAACCTATGCTGCTTGTTTCCAGAAGCCAGTGTTAAGGTGACTAGATTTAAAGCGGTACACCATTGACGGGGGTGGGGGAAGGGGGTGGGGGGGTTGGTTCTTTTTTTTTCTTTTTTATTACTTAAAATATTACAAAGATTAATCGGGACTTTTTTAAAAACGCCGCGGGACACGGAACAAACTGTTAAAAAGCGGGAACGTCTGGTCACCTTACACTATGCTTACCCATGAGCAAGACAATTGGAGTTCACAGTCTAGTGAAAGAGAGATATTTAACATACAATTAAAAACATATGATTAATCTCTGGTAAGTGCTGTAAAGACAGAGTAGGGGGGCAGAAGGGACATAAGTAATACTTTAACAATAAAGATTTTATTAAAAAAAGAGTAGAGGACAGTCTGGGAGGGCTTCTCAGAGGAGATGGCATTAAGCAAACATCTATGGAACGAGTGAGATCAGCCAAAGAGTGTCCCCAGTGGAGGGATCAGTACTACTAAAGCCTAGAGGTAAAACAAAAAATCCACTTGGTGAAACGTAGATAATTTACGGTCTTTCACACTTTGTGGCTGAGAGTTAAGAAACACATTTCACATCCTGATCTAGTACACACACCCCAAGATGAAACCAGTTTTACTAACAATTCTTATGATACATTCTTATGTTTTATTATATTCTATTTAATTTTAAAAGTCCTGGCTTAGATACTTATTAGAATGGCTATTATTATTTTCTTAATATATTTTATTGATTTTTAAAAAAATATATTTTATTGATTTTTTACAGAGAGGAAGGGAGAGGGATAGAGTTCGAAACATCAATGAAAGAGAAGTATTGATCAGCTGCCTCCTGCACACTCCCCACTGGGGATGTGCCCGCAACCAAGGTACATGCCCTTGACCAGAATCGAACCTGGGACCCTTCAGTCCACAGGCCGACGCTCTATCCACTGAGCCAAACCGGTCAGGGCTATTTTATTGATTTTTTACAGAGAGGAAGGGAGAGGGATAGAGAGTTAGAAACATTGATGAGAGATCTATCAGTTGCCTCTTGCACACCTCCTACTGGGGATGTGCCCACAACCAAGGTACATGCCCTTGACCGGAATCAAACCTGGACCCTTCAGTCCACAGGCCAGCACTCTATCCATTGAGTCAAACCTATTTTTAAAAAGCAGAAAATAACAAGTGTTGGCAAGGATACAGTCACTATGGAAAAACAGTCTGGAAGTTCCTCCAAAAATTAAAAATAGAGTTACAATATGATCCTACAATTCCACTTCCAGGTATATACCCCAAAGAATTGAAAGCAGGGGCTTGAGAGGAGAAACCAAGATGGCAGCATAGGTAAACACCTGAAATTGCTGCCTCGCACAACCACTTACAAACTACAATGAATAGAAAAAACGGACACCACCCAGAACCACAGGAAGGCTGGCTGAGTGGAAATTCTACAACTAGAAGGAAAGAGAAAAGCACACTGAGACTCAGAGGAGGTGCGGAAGTAAAGTGAAGAGGTACAGAGGTGCACTCGCAGGAAGGGCTGGCAACTGAGGACCCGGTTGTCTTTTTCAACCCAGAGGGAGTCACAAGTTCCTGAAGGCTCTGAACTCCAGTTCCTGGTGAGTTTCTGGGGATCCAGACTCATACGCAGAGAAACTGGACTGTCTGGCATCCAGAGGAACTCCAGAGTGGCTTTCTCTCAGCGGTGCTTGTAGTCATTACCGCGGGACACTGAGACCCAGGGCCTCTTAGGGCTGGGCTGAGAATCAACCATAGCTGTTTGCTCCACCCTGTTGATTCCCTGAGACTCTGTCCCACCCAAGCTGCTCGCAGAGGCTTTTGCATATAAAAGGCCGGGTAGCCTCAGGCAGAGGTTAAATTAGCACCTCCTTAGAGATCCAAGAACCAGTGTACCCAGTGGTCAGAGTGGGGCCATCCAGATTACAACTCCTCAGATCCATAAGGGACACACTTGGGGCAGACTCAGTGCGCACCAAAGCACCACTGAAGCAAGTCTTGCCCCATAAGGGTGTCTCCAGCACAGAAGTTCTCCCACCATAGACAGAGATGATTCTCACAGCCAAGTGGCCTGGACATCAATTCTTCCCAGTGATACCAACAACAATCAAGGCTTAGCTACAATAAGACTGGGCACACAGCCCACAAAGGGGTGCACCAAGAGTGTCCACCT
>PVJC01019036.1:0-30689 GCA_004026665.1 Murina feae
GGTAATTGATACACTGTTCCTTTAAGGCGGCCTTCTAACTACTAACGAAGCCTCCTGTGCTTCACCTCGCAGCGTCTATAATGAAACAATTGTTACTTTCACTGGTTAGGCGGGAGCTGCTCTTTCCTTCAGCTCCGGAGGATCTATGATTGTTACAATGTTTCAAAAAGCTGTGTTTTGCTAGAGACAGTTTAATCGGAGCTGAGCTGAGGGGCTCAGCTTCACTTTCCCTCCTGCCGCAATGGAAAGGGCTGTTTACACGGGTCCTGGGTCCTGCGCTGTCCCGCCCTGCAGCCGCTCTGTGCACTCGGGAGGTCCCTCAGCCCGGCCTGTCTGGGACCCCTCGGGGGATGCCCACCTGCTGGCGTGCCTGACCAGCCTGGGTGAGGGGCTTTAAGGCTGCCCACAGCTCCCATTGCCCAACGTCCCAGCAAGGCTGGCTGGACGCAGATTTCCGGAGTTTTTTCTCCTATAATTGATACTGTTCCTTGATACACTGTAATTGATACACTGTTCCTTTGGAATGGAAAGGGCTGTTTACTCAGGTCCGTGAGTGGCGGCCGCCATGTTGGCCGGGCTAATTTGCATACAGCCGCTCTGATTGGCTGGTGGGCGTGGCTTACCCTGTCTCGGAGAAACGGTTAATTTTAATATTTCGCTTTTATTAGTTTAGATATGAACCATAATACACCCACTCCTTTACCTAAAACCCTCAGGACTTTCATTGCACTTGGACTAAAATCCAAATTCCTCTTCTTGACTGATGAGATCTTTCGTGATGTAGCCCTGAGATATCTTTATCTCACTCATCTTTATAAGTTATTAGCCTATTGGTATGGGGCGCGGCTACAGTGTTCTTTACAGGTTCAAGCCTTGGACTGAATAGAGGGCACAGTCCTCTCGTTGCCACGTGCAAGTCCCAGCTTGGAGGGCAGAGCCTTCCCAGCACAATATAGCTGTAAGCTTGAACCTGTGGTCTGAACATGTGGCCCCACATGCCTGAGTGGTAGAGTTCAGGTGCATGTAATTGAGTAGGAGTGAAACTCACGAGAATGCTGTAAACATCTTTCTTGATCATGCCCCTACTTTGCCTTGTAGCATCTGCTGTAAAATAAAGACATGGCTTGTGGGTGCTGGTGCTGTCCATCAGAGGGGCAGCGTCCCACCGAGACTCAGTTTACATTCTCTTGTCTCTCTTTTCTAAGCCTTTCACCACCCCCACTCAGGGTCACTGAACCAGGCTGAACTGGCGCGGCACATAAGGCACCCTGGGGCTGAGTATGCCATGGCCATGCCGGCTCCCCACATATGGCGCCCGACCAGGAACTGAGGAGCTGAGCCTGAGTTCGGGCTACCCACAATTAGGTACCCGGCACAAAGTTAGTACTCTACAAATATTGGCGAATTATAGGATGGATAAATTAATGAATATTCCTTCCAGAGAACCTGAAATATACATTTGATTGGATTTTCATCCAGAACCTACAACAGATTTTTTCTATTGGTGCTTCTGACACTTCTGGGAACATATTAATTTCCCAGATTTTCTGCCCTGCTAGTCTGATCTCTTATGGATCCCTAAAATCCCGTTAAGTTCTCTGACATGGAGGTGAAGTAGCTGAGTTTGCATAGGACCAAGTAGAGATGAATGGATTCTGGCAAGGACTCAGATTATCTGCATTTGTAACTCGCTCAGTGGTTTCCCAATGTGAATTTGCTCAGAAACTACTCTGATGGAACATTCATTTTCCACTACCTCTCACCCATTCTGATTTACACCTCAACAAAATCATTGTCCCACAATGAATAAAAAAAATCGGCAAAAGTCTTTTGATGTGCCACCAACAGATATTTACATTGTTTCTCTTTCACTGATTATTAGAAAATATGAGATAATAATTGCCATTTTCTAAATAGTTTCTGGAGTAAAAGAAAAAAAATGTTTCTGTTTCAAGATTCCATTTGTAGTATTGGCTTGGATTCCATAACATTATTTCTTTCAAGAACTGGATTGCTTAGTGTATGAGGTGAATTAATTTTTGCAGTGATGGAAATCAACTCTTACGGGGCACCAGGGTATCATTGAGTACGTTGGAAGAGGTAATTTTCTGAAGAGCCATTTATTTATTGTCTACTAAGCTGAGCACTGAAGGGAAGATGCAGTGACTGGTGCACACCCCCATCAAGTGTGTGTGGAGACACTAGTGAAGTCAGGCATTGCACATGCAGGCGAGGGGGTCCCTGAAGGCTGCTTTATGGTAAAAGACATTCTTTCCATGGTTTTCCAGGCTGCTGAGCTAAATGAAAAACGTTAAGGGAAGGAACAGGAAGGCCGCCAAAGTGTGACGTTCTCAGACATCTCTGATCGGCCCTCTGTCTTTACCACCCCATGGATTTTTATTTCAAGGTTAAGCAATTCTCACAATACTGAAATCGGAAAATAATAGAGCTCTAACCAGCTGAGCAAAGGCAGAGTAGGCCCAGAGATGTATAGATCTCCATGGTTAACGGCAGTATTTTTGCCAGAAAGTGTGCAAACAAAGATTTTCTTTCTTTTTTAAAGAAATTATAGTTGGCATATGATATATTAGTTTCATGTGCAAAGTCTTTACAAGTGGATCTTTCTCTTGTTTTAATGGCAAAAAAAGAATGGATTATTAGCTTTCTAGTGTCACACAGAACACTGGAGAGGTCTGTTCACCTACGGAGGAGGGCAGGTGGTGAGAGTGGCATCTCCCTGATTTGGACCTCTCTGCATTAATGTGTCTTTTGCATGTCCCAACACTAACATAGCTCAGAAGGCAATTAGTCTCTACACAACAGGGCAACAGAACTGCTTGTTGTAGAAGGGGAGAGAGGCAGTTTACACAGCCAGAAGAGTCCCTCAGCACCGCAAATTGTCTTGTGGAAGCAACCAGCTGGAGCCCAATGACTTTTATCTGCTTGACAGATGTTCAGGTGGATTATATTCCGCTGAACATCAGCATCACATACCAGTAGTAAGGAGGGGTCATTGCAGTCAAAGGGATGCTTTTGACAGAGAATCAGAAAACTGCTCAGGGAAAAGCCACATCATGACCCAGAGTGGAAAGGCAGAAACCAGAATATCTGAGCCCCAAAGCAGTTCAGATTTCAGAAACACATTTTACTTGCTGTTTAGACTGTTTTTTTATTGGGGTGTGGCTTCCCTCTGGAGTGCTGATCTTGAAAGTGATGATGCTGAGCCCAGAGCATTGAGAAAGTGATCTCTGATTCATTCTGTGGAAGACCTGTGACCCTTGGACTCTGAAGAAACCTTGGCTCAGTAAAAATTCTAGCCTCATCACCTCCTGTTTGACAGTTCATGTTGGCTGTGTGTGTGTGTGTGTTTAAATTTCTCTCTTAATATTTATGACTTTTAGAAGAATTATATCATGACTATCACTGAACTGCCTCCAACTAGCTACCGCCAACCCTCCCAAGATTTCTATACCTCACATATGAACTCACCTCAGCTAGTCTGAGGGTTTCTTACAATAGCCTCTATGAACCTCTCTTAGGAGAAGAGCATGAGCAACAGAGCATGGAGGACCTTGCAAAGTATCCTAGAGGAAGGGTGAAGGCAATTTTTTTTAGCTAAAAAACCTTATAATTCTAATATGCATTCTAATTCATGGTTCCACTACATTTAATTGCAAAAAAAGAGATATTTTTCTCTAAAAATATTTCAGGAAAATTAATGATCCAGCAAGATATTGCATGCTCATCTTAGTGGCTGAACTCTCAGCACACTTTGCACACCCCAGGAAGACACCTGCTGTCTGAAATGTGTATTTGAGGCACTTGAGAGGTCTGTTTATCTCCAGAGGAAAGCAGGTAGTGAGCGCAGCATCTTCCTGATTCTGACCTCTGTGCATTTCTTTGTGGCCCTGGCTGTGTCGCCTTCCTAGCTAGTCTTGCACAGGTTTATATAAAGGAATGAAGGATTGCAATGAATGTATAAATAAATGAGTAGTAAATATAGTATCTGGAGTGCTAGCCTCTCCCTGTCTAGATGAGAGAAAGGAAGATCAGTGATGCCAGTAGTTAATACATCGTCCACAGCACTGCCCGTGCCTGGTAAAATGCACACCTGCTGTCCTAGCCTGTGAGGCTTCACCTACACCCACTGAGGGAGTCAACAGTCTCACACAGAAAGTGGGGAAGAAGAATGAATATTAATTACATAGCATTTTTTAAGATTCTTGAATTGCAGCCTATAAATAAACTGCACTAACTAAAAATGAGAGTTTAAATTTCATAATAAAAATCAATTTAAGCCAGTTGTATTGAAAATTTTGTGCATTGCACCATTTCTTCAAAATACTTTATATTCAAAAGCTCTCACGGTTTAGCAGTTTGGGTGAGTTCCAAATGTTATAATTTTTAGATCCTACTGAAACCCACATGTGAGTGTTTACAATGTTCTTCAAATACAGAAAATAATTACCATTAATGAGAAGTGTTATAAGCCATACAGTTCTCTTAATTCAACTTTTCAGTAAGAAATAAAAAAGTGGTATTATTTCCTGTAAATAGAGAAATGCAGGGAATCTATTCAAATTTATGCCATATTCCTTCTGCATGATAGAGTAATGCCCACTCATAGAAACCACGAGAAAAGAACCAAACAGTGAGAGACTGTTCTTCCCCAGGACTCCTCTGGTCTAACTGTGAAATTGCCAATATTTCATGTCCTTTTCATCCATCTGTGCCTTTGCACAGCAATTTTCTCTGCTGAAATGCTTATTCTGGTTGTTCTCATGGTAAAGTCTAACTTAAAATCTCTTATTTGCTTTCCCTGACACTTCCCCCCAGGCAGAAATAATTACCCACTTCCTTCTCAAGGTAATACTTCTAATACACTTTTAAATATTTCTAATATAGTTCCTTGTTATAATCCATTTACTACTGGCTAAGAGGCCTCTTCCCTAATCAGGAACTTAACAAAGACAAAGACTTTAGTCATACTTTTCCTTGATTTTTTAAATGTGCCTTGTTATTTTTGAATGAATGTCAGACATTGGATTGTGCGTACAATGGAAGAGACTGAAGCAAATAGTGTTAGCACCCAGAAATGGACACATGCGTTGTTCTGTCAGGCCGTTATTGTGGGTGGCAAAGGCCATCTCCTCTGTAGTCCGTTGGACTAGGGTTTTATTGTTGCTGTAGTTAACCTCGAGTACCCCATGGACTTCAGATTGCTCCGATGATGGGCTGCTCTTGTGCTTAGAGAGATCCTAGGTGCTGAGGGATTTTTCTTGTTCCTGCTCTGCTCTCAGGTTGCCGTGGCTGGTGCATTTTCGTCCTTCCCCAGCAATAGCCTGTGATTGCTCATTACCAAGTGCTTGGCTTGTGGCAAGGCCAGTGGGTTTGGGGAGTGGGAGTTGGATGCGTGGAGGGTGCCTCAATTCACATGACCATCACCAATCTTAGGAAGGTCTTAGGAATCGGGGCCTTGGGAGTAGTGCTTCCTCAGTATTCCTGTCCCCTCTCCCCCTCCCCTTATTTTGGTGCCAAACCTTGACTAGGCCCCTTTTCCAGCAGTAACACATTCATGCTTGGTATCACTGCAGGATTTGTGGCCCAGGAGAGTTCTCTGCTCACCCTCTCCCTGAGGGCTTTTGCTGCTATCCAGCTCCCAGAAGCACTGGATCTTTGACACTGCCCCTTTCTTCCCCAGCAACATAACGCCTTTGCTGCCTGTAAGAGATGGCCTGTAAGTGGCCACCAGTCACTTCATGAGCACTGTGTCCTTGCTCCTTCTTCTCCTTGCCTCAGTGTTGTTCATGCTGACACAGTGGGCCTTGGGGAGGGTATGGATCCTCCTTTTGTCTGAGGCTCCAATGAGTCTAAATTGTCATGTGCACCTATATTCTGTCTTTTAAAAAGCATAAAATTAAAGCCCTTTTCTTCTTACAAGTTTCACGCACCTTGCCAGGGACAGAACAGCTGGTGTGTCCCCTCGTTCCTTTTGAGGAATTTGTCACTCTTTGGAAGTCAGTCTCCTTGGTAGCCTCGTGACTGCAGCTCTCTGATATTGTAGATTGTCTGCCCCTTTCCCCCATTGTTAAGGTGACAGTCATTTTTGTGTGTGTGCGTGTGGCTTTCTAAGTCCCCAGTGGAAGCAAAAGGTTCCTGGTATAATCACATAGGTGTTCCAGCACCCATACTGAGCACAGTTCTCACTCCAAAAATCCATGGATCATACTGTGGGGAGACACTTCACCATTTCTCCTTACCAGCTCCTTTATTCCGCCAAAGAGAGCAAAACAGTACAGAAAACACACTTTAAATTCTCCGGGCTTGACTCTTCTGAGAGGGTTTATAAATTAAATACAATACACTTCAAATTTTACCCAATGACTGTTAACCCTTCAGTCCTCATAGAGAAATGAGCTTCACAAACAAACACACCGCGCTATTTTTTTCTAAGGCAGATCTGAGCCAATCCTTGGTATCTGTTGCCTGAAATGAAAGTTATGGTAAAATAACTATTACAGCTTGTAAAAAAAAGTACTATTTCACTATCTTTTATTTTTATTCATAATAAAAAAAAATTCTATTGAAATGAGAAAGTCACCAACATTGGAAAGGCCATGCTATCCTGGCCTCCTGTGTGGATCATGCTGAAATAGCAAACCCTGAGGCTGCTGGGGGGTGGGGGAGCAGTTCGCTGCACTCCTGGCACCTCACTGTGATGGAGGAGGGGAACAGTCCATTTGCTGTGTTGAGAAAAATCAATTTTCATCTTCAAAAGATGAAACTACCAAGCGAGATATTGACTTAGAAATAAAGTGTTCTTAAAGACTTGCCATGTCCCATAAATGTCAGACCCAAAACTAAAAGTTTGGTGATTTAAAGTTTATTGCTAATTTCAGACAAACATGCGCATAGGTCTGCCTCAAGAAAAAAACAAAACTAGTTAATTATAATTTTCTTGCAGAGTATTTTGTTGCCCATATACAACTAGTTTCAGAACCCTCAAGACCAGTCATTGTTGTTTAATTGATGGGTACAACTTGATTCCTTTCCATTTATTTTCTGTTCTAAGGTTTTATTCTTCTTGGTCCCATACATAAATTATTTTCAGATTTTTATGATGAATTTTATATGGCTGGGTTTGACATGCCTATAAATTCCACTTCTGGATTGTTTAACATCTGTAGTTGTCTAAATTTTAATGAGGAACACAGTATTAACCAGTCGGGGGAGATCTTTAGTTCTCTTTCTGTCTTGAAGGCCCACTGAAGGCTGATGGTATGATGGATGGTACCCTGACTTATGAAGTAGACATGGGCAGAGCAGGCAGCATCCTCAGAGATCCTGGGCGTAGGGCAGCAGCCTTGCCGGGAGCAGATCTGTCTTTAGAAGGCCTGCTTTGGAGAACCTTGGAGAGCCTGCTGTCTATCTAATCACCTGCTTCCTGGAACCTGATGTTGAGTGGGCTCATCCTGACTTGAAGCATTCACCTGGATGCTATTTTAGGGAGAGAAAGAAGAGAGACAGGGGGGGAAGGGAATGAATGTGGAAGATTATTATTTTTTCAAAGAAACTCAGCATTGCCAGAAAGGCTTAAACTATGGGATCTGACTAAGCTTTGCCCTGCATAGGATCATAAAATGTTTTCTACTATTAACCTGTGGAGGGGGCTTGTAAGGAAAACAGATCAGCTGCAGATAAAATAAAGGGACTATTTCATTCCCCCTGCATGTTAGCATTGCAGTATGAGTTAAATTTACAACTCTACAACACATATTTGAAAAACTACTATTTCTCAGAAAATGCTGGAATTAAAAGATGTAAAATCAGGTTCCTGGCTTCAAAAAAGTCTTTTCTCAAATGGAAAATACCTTGAAATTATCATCTTCTGTTACCCAAATACTGTCCACTGCTGCTTCTTTTTACCTCTTTACCCTATATTGTGATTTCCTACATTGGCGACTATCACCTCTATGGAGACTATAGGGGATATCATTGAATAATCACAATAATAATAACCACAATTTGCATGTGCTCTCTTTTTGCCAGGCATTGGGCATGCAATTTTCATATGTTCTCTTATTCTTTGCCCTAATCCTATAGGCACCCAGTTTTAAGATTTTTTTTAAAGATTGTATCATTTAAACTCAGACCCAGGGAGATCAGAGAATACTCTGTTTCAGATGAGGATTCAGAGCAAGTCTTCATCTTAGGCCTGTCTGGCTCCCAGATCCAGCCCGGAACCTCATAGTGATGCTTCTTCTTGGCTCCATTCATCCATCTCATCCCACCTTTATGTGATGTGGTTGTCAAGAGCCTGACCCAGGGTTTGAATCCCGACTCTGTTAGTAGGCAGAGTTTTGTTGGCTTGAGATGTTACTTAACCTCTTATTTTCTAAGAGCTTTTATCTATAAAATGGGGTAATAGTACATACAGCATGGACTTGGCATTAGGATTCTAAGAGACTAGGGCCCAGTGCATGAAATTTGTGCACTCGTGGGTGGGGAGGGGGGTTCCTCAGCCCAGCCTGCCCCCTCTCACATATTGGGAGCCCTCACGGGATGTCCTACTGATGGCTTAGGCCCACTCCCTGATCCCCCTGGGGAGTGGACCTAAGCCACAGTCTGGCCTCCCTTTGTGGGAGGCAATCAGGCTAATCAGAGGAAGCCACCAACCCCGTCACCCCTCTGCTGTAGCCACTACCAGTCACTGCAGCCACCAAGGTGTTTTCATCAACATGGACTCCAGTCCCTTTACCATGAAGAAATGACAACTTTCTTTAGGCATTTTCAAGATGTGTCTTTCATAGGAAATGACCTTTCTTTCTTTCTTTCTTTCTTTCTTTCTTTCTTTCTTTCTTTCTTTCTTTCTTTCTTTCTTTCTTTTCCTCACCTGAGGATATGTTTCCTTTGATTTTTAGAGAATGTAGAAGAGAAGGGAAAGACAGAGAGACAGAGAGAAGAACACTTTGATTGGTTGCCTCCTGCATATGCCCTGACCTGGGCCCCAGCTAGGGAGGATCCTGCAATGTAGGTACATGGCCTTGGTCAGAATTAAACCCAGACTCTGCAGTCAACAGGCTGAGGCATTATGCACTGAGCCAAACCAGCTAGGGCAGGATATGACATTTCTTAGCCCTCCAGCAGTGGACCTCCATTTTTTTTTCACCAGGAGTGTGGTGGAAAAACCCTAGATTGCCTTTAGGGATTCTTATTACCCAGGTTACTAAGAATACTACCAGTGGCATACAGGGAGCTTAGCCAATGAGCAGTAAGAAAGGGTGTTTCCTCTCTAGTTCACTCTGATCACTGGCTCCACCCCTGCCCCTCCAATCCCAGCTCCACCCCTGCCCAGGCCTGTAAGCTCTGGCCAAGGCTGCAGGCCCAGGCAGAAAACCCCCAAACACCTCCAATCACCGGCTTCACAGAGCCCATGCCTCTGTGATCACCAGCTCTGATTCTGCCCCCTGTCATCGCAGGCTCTGCCCTTGCCCCACTGGCAGCTTCTGACCAAGGCTACAGGCCTGGGCAGGGGACCCCCAGACCCCTGCTTAGCTGGCTCCATTGGTGCCCAGACCCCTGTGATCGCAGGCTCTGCCACTGCCCCTCTGATTGCTGGCTCTATGGAACCCGTGCCCCTGCCCAGGCCTGAGTCCTCTGGCCCAGGCCTTATACCTGGATAGGGCACCCTCATACTCCTCTGATCACCGGCTCTGCCCTGCCCCCTCTGATCACTGGCTTTGCCCTTGCCCATGCCTGAGGCCTCTGGCAAAGCCTCTGGCCTGGGCAGGGAACCCCCATCCCCCTCTGATCACCTATTCCGCCCCTCAGGCCCCCACCTACCCCGCCACCTACCAGGCTAACAGGCCTAACCACTTCAGTGGCGGGGATGAGCCAGACTGGGTACCACCATCTTGTGGCCATGGGGTGGCCATCTTTGTCACGGAGTGATGCCTAATTTGCATATTACTATTTTATTAGATAAAATGAGCATAGAGCCCTTAAGCAACACCTGTTTCTCTCCATCATTATATAAGAACTAGAGACCCGGTGTACGAAATTCATACATGGAGTGGGTGTAGGGGGCGGCGGTGGTGTCCCTCAGACCAACCTGCACCCTTTCCAATATGGGACCCCTTGAGGGATGTCCGACTGCCCGTTTAGTGGGATTGGGCCTAAACGGATAGTCGGACATCCCTTTCACAATCCAGGACAGCTGGCTCCCAACCTCTCAAATGCCGATTGCCCCTAACCACTCCCCTGCCAGCCTGATCAATGCCTAACTGCTCCTGTGCCAGCCTGATTGCTCTTAACTGCCCTCCCCCTGCCAGGATGGTCCCCCCCAACTGTCCTCCCCTGCAGGCCTGGGTCATCCCAACTGTCCTCCTCTGCAGGCCTGGGTACCCCCCAACTGCCATCCCTTGCTGGCCATCTTGTGGTGGCCATCTTTGACCACATGGGGGAAGCCATCTTGTGATGGTCAATTTGCATATTACTCTTTTATTAGATAAGATTCCATGGTTTTATATTATTTCATTTTCAGGATTAGTTTAAAAAGCTGCTTTTGTTCTATTATCTCATTTAACTTATATTTTATTAATAACCTTTTAATTGGTCTCCTAACACCAACCCCACCTGTCTCCAACCTTTCCTTCACAGCAGTGCAAAATAGCATATCTAGAATTCAGAATAGATAATGTTATGCAAAATCTTTTCATTTTCAGGCTCAGATATGAAGTCTTTCATGTTGAACCCAATACTCCCTGTGATCTGCCCCCTGCCTTCTGATTAAATTTCATCTCTCCCTATATGCCCTCACATATATTTTGTCCCAAGAGCAAACTGATTCCATTTCCCCAACAGGTAATGGCTTTGCACAGACTGTTCCCTCTTTCTAGAATACCTTTCCTTACTAATTTGCTTGGCAAACTCCTGTGCATCCTTCAAAACAGGCATAAACATCTCCTCTTCAAGAAATCTTTCTGGTCGTCCCTGTACAACAGGTACTCTACTTAGTTGCTCATTTAATGCTTTGAGTGTTTGTCTCTCACGGTCCTCACTGCATTGAACGTAATTGTCTGTTTGGTCTTGTTTTTCCATTAAGACCAGTTATATTGTCTTATTCCCCAGGATCCAGCACAAGGAAGGCACTTGGTAAGTTATTAATACATAAGGGGGCCTTGAAGGGATCCTGGAGGCAATTCGTCTTAGATACCAAGGGATGACTATAGTAGGTAAATATTGAGTCTACTATGTAGAGGGATGGCCCTGACCCTTTCAGTCCTCACAACCACTCTATGAGGGAGAGATTATTACTATTCCCATAGTAGTCATATAAATAAAGAAACTGAAGCACAGAAAGGAGAAGTCACTGGCCATGCACCTCACAGCTGACCAGCAGTGAAATCAAATTAGAGCCCAAACATTAGACTCTAACACTCAAGGTCTATACCATCTTCCCTTTTTCAGTCTGTATTTCACACAGTGTTTTTATGATGACAATGTCACCGGACAGTCTGTTACATCTAGGGCTGACACCATAGGTGAAGAGAACATATAATACAGAGAACTTCTCTGAATTTTAATTTCTATACAAATGTTACTGAACTCATTATAACCTATTAACCCAGCAAGGAATGTTCACGCACAGCTACGATGGGAAAAAATTGACTTCATTTTATTTTCAATGGCTTAACAAAATAGTGCTGCCAAATAGACACTGACAGGGATAAACTTGGAAAATCTGTTTCTTTTATTCTCTGGTCTCTGCATTCCATGTCCTCTCTGTCCCCCTAAACTCCCTCCATTAGTTTGTTGCCCAGTGAATAATCCGTGTTCAGAATTGCTGTTTAACCTGTGACTCTCTCTTTTGCTTCTCCAGCCACAACAAAAAGTATTCGTAATGCACTTTCCCAATCATTCATTAACTCTTTCATTTATTATTTTTAGTATAGTAACAAATGAGATCTGGAGTGACTTATCATTATTTATTTACTTTATTTGTGGAGCAAAGGGCTATCAAAGGTACATAAAAGTCAGTAGCAGATTAAGAAGCAAGACCTATGTATGTTCACATTGCAAGTGAACATGTTGTTATGCAGGTCAAACAGATTGACCATAGCATTTCCGAAATTTAGAAATTCTGAGGTGTCAAAGTGGAAAACAAGGCTGTTGATGATGTTTAAACTCATGTGAGCCAAATGCTTTGTGAACTACTGAGATTTCTGAATGAAAATGCACAATCATAAAATATTACTATGAAACGGAGAACTGATGAAAAGCAATTATTGGTATGCAGTGTACTTTAAAAGTGGATTGGATTTCAGAAAAAAAGACCAGCCAGCCAGCATCCCTCATTTTGCTTTGTAATTGCAATTTGTAGGCCATCTGAACAATTGTGTGACCCTTGAGAAAAAGAATTAGTGATTGCAATCATACCCTACTAATCAGGCTTCTTGAAAGGAGCAATACTTGAAAATCTTCCCCATGCTCAGGGCATGCCAACTGGTTTTGCAATTTCTCTCATATGCATATTCCGCTCTGAGTGAGTGTTTCCGGTTTGCTAAGGATTGTCTAATCTCATTAATCCAAGTATGGAGGTTGAAATAGGGGAGCCCAATAATGTCATCTACATACAATGGAAACTGGTGGTTTAATTGCTGTTGCTTTATGAAGCTTCGGGTCTTGAAATAAGTCCACAGTAAAGACTAAGATGTGTCAAGGTGAGAGCTTGGGTGCCTCAAAACAGTTAAAAATGATGAGGCACAGATGCTGCATGTAATTCACTATGAAAAGTGAATATGATATTATTCGACTGAGTTTAAGATTTATTTTTGATGAAATGGGTCTTGTTTTCCCTGGTGTAATACTGTTTTTTGCAAGGGTTATTTGTTTTTTGGAATCTTGTTAGATGCTATCTGGCTCTGACACAAACCCCAGCACATCTTTCCCGTGTCTGCTTGTAATCAGCCATTCTCTGGGAGAATCAGGAGAGTCATTTATATGGGTAAGCACCTGTTGTTGGAGGCAGTGTTTGAAATCAGATATGGAGAAAGAATTTAAGGTACAAATGAATTATTCACTCTAAACGAAACACAGAGCTGGTTGCAATTTGTAATTTAACAGGGTGTTTTTCTTGAAATCTGCTAGGTCTGTTAACTCCTTCCTGTAAGAAAGGCTTTCAGCATTCCTGAGAGCTTTTGTGTATTTCTTTGGACTGTGGCTGGTTCCATCCCCTTCATAATTAAGTCTATCGGGCTGCTGACATTTTGATGTTTCTAGGTTTTATTTCTTTTACAATCGAAGTGAATTCAATGGAAAGTGAAAATATATTTTTGTTTAAATACTTGAATGAATTTACCATTTTCCTGGATTAGCATTTACCAGGTAGGTCACACCAAAAGCAGGAACAACTTAACAATATAGTTTCAAAGGCTGTCAGTGATGAAATAGCCAAAGACTTTTTTTTTTTTTTTTTTTTGTAAAAATGTCTCTATGTTTTTAACATGATTTTACTTGGGTAATGTATCTGTGTGAGGCATAGTTCCTTAATACCAGTTTGTGTTTTTTCCCCTTTTCTTTTGTCCTAGAAGCATGTGTTTTCTGTGTATCTTCTCAGAGAGCACTCATTTGCTGTGGTCTGTGATTTGGAAGTACAGCACAGAAACTGCTGGACTGAGACCACCATTCTCATTTCACTCTGGGCCTTTTCACATCAGTGCTCACAATGATTTTTCAGTCACTCCAGTCAGGACTTGAATCCAACTGCAGTCTCGGGGGTGAAAAGTCAAGGGGCTCTCCATGTAGCCATCCAATTCTCCAGGTAGAACCTTGATCACCATTTCAATTATTCTACTCTCTTTCCTTTACCCAAGCATTGCTATAGTTAATGTCATGTCAGAATCTCCATTATGACTCATGTTTTTGTGGGATTTAAAATGGAAATTCTTCAGGCAGAAAATGGGCACATATGGTTATTGCAGAAAAGCTGGTTTAAAGCCAATTTTAAGGTGAGCTGCTGAGATTTTGCCGTTAAAACACTTGGCCTGTCTCCACAGCTGGAAATGGGTCCACTCATTCCCTCGGATAACGTCAATTATCAGCAACTTGAGTTGGTTTCTACGTCCTGGATATTGCACTTGTCCTCTTTCCTTTGTCCAAAATGGGTAAGACCAGAAGTTAGGCAAAAAATAGTCATTTCAACTTTACCTTATATATTAACTACTGAAACTTTTTAAAAATATGATATAAATTTTTTTCTTATGAAACAAAGTTGTGTCTATTAGGTTACTGGGGAGAGAGATGGTAAAGATAATAGGTCTTAAGTGTTTTACTCCTTACATGTTGCATTTCCTGCAAAATTATTTTAAAGGAAGCTTTGTATGAAATGAGTACTGATAATATGTTAAGGATCATGTTTAAGTCAGTGTTCCTATAGAATCTATTTTTTTCTTTCAGTTGAAAGTTAAACTTACGTTGAATAAAAAGTCTTAGGACAAAGCAAACGATGGGTTTTGCCACTGTTTGTGAAGATGACTGCTTTATGCGTCTTTGCATTGAATGTAAGACTTGGAATATGAAAAGTACATATATGAATAATTAATCCCATACCTAGAAAGCACATTTTTGCCACTCGGTACATTTTTTTAAATGGATAAAGAGCAGATTTAACTACTAGCATTTTGAGGTATAAGCACATGGGAAGCACCTGCATTATGACTCTGCTGGGTATTGACCCTCTTAATTCCATCGTGACTTGATATTGGCTGCCAAAATGATATATGTACCTAATATGTTCTCACTAAACCACCTGATTTTTGTTTTGAAAAAGCAGCACAATCAAGAGAGAGACAATTATGTGGAAAGCATGTATTGATGAGTAGGACAATGTACAATAGAAGAGCTGGGCTAAGCATTTCCGAAATGAAAGACTATTGTTTACTGGAAGATTCTACTCTTCTTTTACTGGTTCCAATTATTTCCAAGTTGACAAATTGTGATCAATACTGTTATTGGTCTGATAATTAACAGATGATGGCCTGTCTCTATGAATAGTAAATGCTGAGTGCTAATTAACATTTGTTTTGATTATTTGGTATTTAGTTGTCAAAGACAGCTATTATAATGGCATAGTATGTTAGAAGAGGGCTTTTTTGTTGTTGTTGTAGCTTTTGATTGTTATCAGTAATAACTATTGTCTCTGTGTGTGAGGGATGCCTGATTTCCATTACTGCTCACTGTAATGCCACTACAGTGGTTTGAGAACTTATCTAAAAGCCTTAAGTATTTCTAATAAATTTTATCTGAGACTTCTCAGCTTCCAGGGAGAAAGAAGGGATCTATAATGAAGGCAGAGATAGTGAGAATCCTGAATAAGAACTAAAAGTGCTAAATAAAGTTGATTGAATTATCACAGAGTTAATTAAATATTAGGAGATAGCATGAAGTCTTAAAGGTTTCTAAAGTTTTATCAGTATTTTATCATTTTAAAAATAAGTCTGCTTATTCTTTTCCATTCAAGGGCTTGTTTCACTGGGGATCCAGGGTGTGCAGTTATATTGCTTTCTTTTAGCCTGAAATGTTCTCATTTGTTTTCTTATGTTCAGAGAAGGACAGTAGTTATATTGAAAGAGTATGAACTCTGGATTTAGACTTGGCTTCAAAACCTACTCGCTAGCAGTACAACCTTGGACATCATTTCAGGATATACTAGAATAAAAATGTGATTAATGTAATATCTCTAGGTAGATGTGAGGATTAAGTGAAATCATATATATTAATATGTATGTACATATGTGTATATACCAGAGGCCCGATGCATGAAATTTGTGCAAGGGACTTGGCCTCCCCACCCCTTGCCATGGCGGTGGCTGCCTCTGCCTCGCCATGACGGCTTCATCTGGAAGGTCATCCAGTCTAATTAGCATATCATGCTTTTATTATTATAGTTATACTAGAGGCCCAGTGCATGGGATTCATGCACTGGTTGGGGGAGTGGCCTGTGGGAATGGGCCCACTGTGGGAGCACAGCTCATCCCGGTCAGCCGAGGAGCTGTGGACCTGCCCTCTGAGCTACTGCTCCCTGGTCCAGCATCTTCTGTGGAGCCAGAGCACTTGCCTCTCCAGGGGACCAAGTTGGGGCCAAGCCCAGGGACAATAGCACTGCAAGGTGGCGGAGTAGGCCCAGACCCATGGTGGCCAAGAACTTGCCTCCCAGCCTCCAGGATCAGCTCTGCGAGCCTAGCAGCAGTGCTGCCTGGCCTGCAGGCATCTGGAGGAGGTGGCAGGGAGCAAGGAAGAGGAGCCTGGGGCAAGGAGGCCATGATCAAAGCCAGGGTTCCTGCCCATTGTCCCAGGGTTTGCAGAGGGAGCAGCTGCTCATCCCAGTCAGCTGAGCGGTGCTCCCACTATGGTAGTGCACTGACCACCAAGGGGCAGCTCCTGTGTTGAGCATCTACACCCTGGTGGCCAGTGCGCATCATAGCGACTGGTCGACTGGTCATTCTGGTCGTTCCGCTGTTTGGTCACTGGGCTTTTATTATATAGGATATGATATTTATTATAAGGAATTGACTCATAAAGTTATAGAAGCTGAGAAGTCTCAAGGTTCGCACTTAGCAAGCTGGAGATGAAGAAGAACTGATGCTATAGTTCTAGTTTGAATCCAAAGACTTGGGAATCAGGACAACCAATCATGTAAACTCCAACCTAAGTCCAAGTCTGAAGACAGGTG
Organism: Murina feae; assembly: GCA_004026665.1. NCBI lineage: Eukaryota > Metazoa > Chordata > Mammalia > Chiroptera > Vespertilionidae > Murina > Murina feae. The sequence continues at coordinate 16,733 of PVJC01019036.1, forward strand.
AGGACTGATGTTCCAGCTTGATGTCAGTCAGAGGGTGAATTCTGCCTTATTCAGGTTTTTGTTCTCTTTAGGTCTTCAACATATTAGGTGAGGCCTCCCCACAGCGGGGGGAGCAATCTACTTTACTACCAATTGAAGTGTTAATCTCACCCAGAAAAGTGTTTATCCAAATATAAGGGTGCCTTGTGACCCAGTCAAGCTGACACATAAAATTAACCATGACAATGTCCTAAGGTAACAGTTGGCACACAGTTGAGAGAAGAGACTGCCTCCCTTCAGATCCTGCCTTCACCAGCTCCTAGCAGTGAGACATCAGGCAAGTTATACATCTTTGTCTTCCAGTTTTCTCATCACTAAAATGAAGTATTTTTATCAGTCTCATGCAGTGTTGTTTTATAAAGAAATGAGTTGGTACATGTAAGATATATAAAACAATGCTTGGCACTTAGTATCATAATTATAATAAATGCTAAATAAATCATAGCCATTTTACTTTCTTTAGTTCAATCAGCTAAGATATTGATTAAATTTTCACCATAAAGTTACCTCCTTAACTGATATAAAATGTTTGAAATGTCATAAATGAAGGGGACAGTAGTTCTGTTTTCTATAATGACAGATAATTTATGTAATGGACATTCATTAAACAGCTAGTATGTGTAATATTTGTAACTCAGAAGGGTTAACACACAGGTCTATGAGGTCAGAGGGAAGCGAGGGAGTAGCACAAGTGTGTTTTAATTATTGGCACATCCTTCTGTGAGAGCACATTTTGATGGGCATGAGCATTGAGAATGAAGGCTCAGAAGGCAGTTTCAGACAAAGGGATGACCTTTTTTACATACGACCAAGGGAAACCTAAAACTATTATATTAAAAAACTAACCTTTAAGTGTGTGCCTTAGTATTTAGTCTAAAAATTTGATTTCTTTTCTGTCTCATTTTTCCTATTTATCCCATCATGTCCCAATTGAAGGTACAAATTTTAGTCTCATGCCTATTTTCAAACTCATTGATTTTTTAAAAATATATTTTATTGATTTTTTACAGAGAGGAAGAAAGAAGGATAGTTAGAAATATCGATGAGAGAGAAACATAGATCAGTTGCCTCCTGCACGCCCCCTACTGGGGATGTGCCCACAACCAAGGTACATGTCCTTCACCAGAATCAAACCTGGGACCCTTGAGGCCACAGGTTGACGCTCTATCCACTGAGCCAAACTAGTTAGGGCTCATTGATTTTTTTTTTTTTTAATGGTTAACTAATACCTGTTTTGATGATGATTTTATTTACTTATAGTAACTAAAAAAATCTCATTTGGGTTTTGAATTCTCTCTGAAAATAGTAATGTTATTAAAAAATAAAAAGACAAATCAAAATTTTAGTAAATATAAAAAAGGTTGATTTACAAATTAGGTTAGGTTAACTTTGGAATACATGTGTTTTATACAGTAAATTATGTTATATTGTTTAGTACATGCATCCTATCTAATAAAAGAGTAATATGCAAATTAACTGCCACTCCGTGACAAAGATGGCAGCATCCATATCGGTGGGACAGGATGTTGGCAGCGTCACCCTGGCAAAGTGAGCTCAGCAGGGATTGCCTCAGCTACTGGGGAGTAGGTTGTGCCACCCTCGAGCAGGCAAGCATGGCCAGAAGGCAGCCTCCAGCAGGGCCTTCTCCCGGGTTGCCATGGTGATCCACAAGCAGGACAGCATGGCCTGCAGGCAGCACACAGCAGGGCCTGCTACTGGTCGCCACCACGATTGCAAGCAGGAAAGTTTGGCCCCACAGGCAGCCCCCAGCAGGTTCTGCTTGTGGGTCGCAGTGGTGATCTGCGAGCAGGCAAGCAGGGATGGCAGGCAAGCAGGGCTGGCAGGCAGCACCCAACCCTGGCCACAGCCCAAGGGAGAGAACAACATCCAGGTAAGGCCAGGAGCCTGAGAGATCAACACAGAGGGGTGCCTGTTCCAAACCTCCATGGTGTGGCTGGCGGCAGACCCTCAGCAGGGACACACACACACACACACACACACACACACACACGGGGACAACTGCTTCGAGCCTATGTGGTGCAGCTGGGGGCAGGCTTCCAGTGGACACACACACATAAGGGGCAACTGCTCCGAGCCTACGTGGTGTGGCTGTGGGAAGGCCCCAGTGAACTCACACACAGGGCGCCTGCTCCGAGCCTCTACTGCCAGACTGTGACCATCAGTAGGCTATCCATTGAGGGCTCCTGGACTGTGAGAGAGGGCAGGCTGGGCTAAGGGACCACCCCCCCATCCCGTGCACAAATTTCATGCACCGGGCCTCTAGTATTATGTAATGTATATTATACATGATAAATACACACACCTTTATTTGGTCAGGGTCTTTCATCCTTGACAGTGTGTCCCTTCCATCCCTGGGCAGATTGGACTTTCTAGTTTCCTCCTTCATTGTGCTTTTCCAATAGGATTTCACTGGGCAACACTTAATTAAACTTCATTTACTCTTTTTACACTCCAGGTATTATTATGCTGCTCCCTTCGAGAAGTAATTTGCATGCTGTTTATTGGAGCTGTGAATTTAATCATCTCAGTCCCATACTATAGCAGGATGACTGTAATAAGATGTACTGACAAATCTTTGGAGCATATTTTTGCCTCCATTGTGTGTTGTTTTGCCGAAATACTGAAGGCAATGTTTGTCTTATGGCACATCTAAATAAAAGCAGCCCCCCTTCTTTTAGGACAGCAATGAATTTAAGTTAGTTGTTTTAATAAATGTCTGAAATTTTAAAATACGAGTAATCCTGGAAGATAATTTAAAGTCCAAAAGATACAGGTTTGGAAAGGAAATAAGATGGACTGGCACTGGATTTGGGCTCTTTTGCCCCTAAGCTGAAACCGAGAGGGATGAATAAACAACCAAAATTCTCCAACCAACCTCCCCCATATACATGTACATAATTCAAGTTTTACCTGTGTTACATGTATACATGTAAACGTGCTTTGATATACCAGCCAGGACACAGGCTGTTTGCTAATATGATTTCCAGCAGAGAAAAAACATATACAAAGAAATGATATCAGTCAAGGAAGCTGGAGAAAGAGAGGATATGATCTATACATATAAAAGCCTTAGCAACCAATAGGACCAAACAACTAGAACCACCAGAACAACCAGTCAACCAGTCGCGATGATGTGCTCAATATAAGAGCAGCCCCCTGGTGGTCAGTGCACTCCACAGCCAACCTTCTACAGTCAGCCAACACCCCCTCCCCCCACCCTGTTCCTCTCCCTATCTGGCAGGTCCCACCCAGCAGCCAGCCAGAGGCCCCGGCCATGGTCTGGCAGGCTCCGACCAGCCTGGCTCCAATTGGGACTAGGAGAGACTACCCAATAGGCCTTGATCACCGGCCAGGCCCAGGGACCCCACCCGGCTTCTAGTGTGATAACAACAGCTCCAGCTTTTGAGAGTTTATAATGTGCTTAGTCGGCTCAATATTTTACACATATTAAGAGGTATTATAGTTATGAACATGTCCATAGCAGAGGATGGGATGATGTACGTAATGGTCTCGAAAAGAAAAATGCATACAAACCTCCATCTGCAGGCTTTTTAAAAAATATATATTTTATTGATTTTTTACAGAGAGGAAGGGAGAGGGATAGAGAATTAGAAACATCAATGAGAGAATCGGCTACTGGGGATGTGCCCGCAACCAAGGTACATGCCCTTGACCAGAATCGAACCTGGAATCTTTCAGTCCGCAGGCAGATGCTCTATCCACTGAGCCAAACCAGTCAGGGCCTTCTTTAGGTTTTACAAACTCAGTATTTGCAAGGTTCCAACAAGGCTGTGCAGACCCGTGGAGTGTGGGTGAGAACGCCGACCTGCCTGAGTGCAAGGGCCTGTCTGCGGCTCACGATTATGGCAGACTCTCCAGAGTTGGTACAACTTTCCATTTTTGAAGAGAAGCCATTAATCAGGATATTTATTTATGAAATTTATTTATTTTAAATTTCTGGGAAATAATTAAAAAGATTTTCTTTGACACACTATGAAAGGCGTACCATGCCCACTCACCCACAGGCAAGACTCAGTCTTAGTCCACCTGCTATTTAAGCCTCCAGAGAATTCCTAACTCAGAGGTCAGGCCTGTAAGAAAACACCATGGGACAAACTGAGGTCCTCAGGGGCTTCTTCAGGAGAGCGTCTGATACAGGGGTGGGGAACATCTGGCCCGTGGGCTGTATAAGGCCTGATGAATCACTTGGTCTGGCCCTGCCAAGGCATTAGGGTGAGTTAGTTAAATGTTTGACCAAATATAGCAGGCTAATATTTAAGTGGATATTTTTGTGTGGCTTGTGAATGATGTTATAAATATCCAAATGGGCCCTTGGCAGAAAAAGTTTCCCCACCCCTGATTTAAAACATCTACTGGCCCACGATAAAGTGTTTGGGGGTAAAGCAGCGGTTCTCAACCTGTGTGTCGCAACCCCTTTGGCGGTCGAACAACCCTTTCACAGGGGTTGCCTAAGACCATCTGCATATCAGATATTTACATTATGATTCATAACAGTAGCAACATGACAGTTATGAAGTAGCAACGAAAATAATTTTATGGTTGGGTCACAACATGAAGAACTGTATTTAAAGGGCCAGAAGGTTGAGAACCACTGGGGTAAAGTATCATAATAGTCCAAACACATATTCTTTTGTACAAAGCAGAGGAGAGTTTCCTTACACCTGGCCAAACGTGCATGAATTCAAAACTTCAGTGATGCTGCTGTACTCAGCCTAGAGCCTAGTTGTATTTTTTGCCACAAATATTCAAAGAGCAACTGATTTAATATACTATAGACAGTATAACAGTTCCTTTGGTCTATGGACAGAGACTTTCAAAGGCTGCCATCCTCCTTACCACAAGTACATAGGGACAGATGATTTACTAAGCAAATAGGCGGGGAGTCATTTTGAATAAGCAATTATTTTTGTGAGTTTGTTACTTACATTCTTCTAGATATATAATTTTAAGTTATGTGCATTGTTTAAAATTATTTTTATTATCCATCACATATATTAGTTAAAATTACATTTATTACATTGTTCTTTGCTATATTTTAAGTTATCTATTCCTTTTTAATGTGCATTACTTCCTCTTTAAAACAAGTACTTTCTAGATCAGAGGATCTGTTTAGAGATGAAAATAAAAAACTGGGTGATTCCCTCTTCCCCCCAAATATCTAGGGGTGAGACCTACACATGAGTATTTTGGGAAAGGGTCTCCTGTGATATAAAAAGTGCGTTTCTGAAGAGAACACTAGACCAAGTGAGATTTAGGTGATATTTGAGTTGATATCCCACTACTTTTCATGATTTATCTTGGATTGGTAATCCAATGGAATTTACCAACCCATGGGTTTCGGGTGTAAGATGTTTCATTTTAGGTAAAAGGTATAACCTCCTTTTAATTAAAATATGTGCCTTTACTCCCATGTTTTACAGGGTCAGCTTACCTTTCAAATTCCAAAGTTAGATTCACACAGACCCAGCCTTGGCATACTGCTATTCTTCTTTCCCCTCTGGAATTTAGACCTGGCTTCAGAATGTTTTATCAGATGTACAGATGAAAGCAGGAAGAACCAGGCGGTGCTTAGAGTGCTTATTTATTCTATACATTTAGTTGATTTTTTTAAACAAAGAAGCAAAGATTTGTAAATAAGATCAAATGAATGTCCTAAGGTGGTGGTGACCTGTCTCTATAGGGATTTTAGACTTGATTGCTTTATTTTTCTGTGCTCACACAGACACACAAAAACACGTGCACAACTATGTTAGTGGTAGGCCAGTCCTCTGTCTTGATGTTTCCCAGTTAGCTCCCAAAGCATTACCTTAGATAAATTCATGCCCTGGGTTTTAACATTGACTGGGTTATAAATTAGTTGTTTAGTTTGAAAATTGGGAGATTTGTTTCTTCAGGTACACACTCAAGTGTGCATCGTGCAATGACATCTCTGGCATTCTGTCTCAGATTCTCAAAAAAAGTAAGGGAATCATGAGTTGAGTCAAAGTCCTGTTTTTTTCACAAGACATATGGACATTAGACTTCCTGGAGGCAAAGAGATAGAACGCTGCTTTTCAAACCAGAGCTTTGAGAAACCCAAGGGTGGGCACTCTGGGTAAATATGTCCCTGTGCTGGGGGTCTGCAGAAGGTGTGAAGTTCCTGGATTACATGAGATCTCTTCAAACCAGCCACCCCCTCACGGGATATTTGCATTCTCTGCTGCCCGAAGGGGTCTCTGATAAAGATGCCTCAAAAGTTTTTGACTAGATAATTCTTCAAAATTTTCTTGAGTTCCCCATTTGTTTGAAGGGGTCTAAGACTTTGACAAATTGTGCAATGACTTCAATGTGTGACGTGTTGATTTTATTAGTACCAGTGTACTCTGAATTGTTTAAATGTATCTATTTTCAAAATATGTTGAATGAAAATTAATGTAGGAAGACAAACAGAAATGGTACTTTTCTTTGGATGGTGGTTTTAAATGACTTGATATTTGTGCTGTAAGCAATAAAGGTCGCACGTTATTGGCATGGAACCCAGGGTCTGCGGAGTGCACAGCATTTGATTATAACTGCACAGAGGGAAATGGTGCAATTATAATCAAATTTATTTACCTCTCTGAGCCTTAACAGACAACTTTGAATATGTAAAAAAGCAGACATTTAGTATAGTAGCAACCTGAAGTCAGCGCTTTACTATAAAACACAGTTCTGTGTATGTGTATGAATGTTATCTTTGCATCTTTCCTTCTCTGCTCTTTTCGATTTTCAAAGCCTATCATGTTGGCAGTTCTTTGAAAAGGTCTTCAAGTTTTTATATTAAATACCTCAAAGCTTAATCCTACACACATCTGTTTCCAGTGTGTGTGTTTATATGAGAAACAAATACACGACTTCCCAATTATACTTTGCAACCTACATTCAAAATGCAAAGCCTGACAACATACTTTGAGATGCATAAAACTCAAGAGAAGGTTGTATTTAGAGACTGTGGCCTTTTTGTTTAATGATTGTCTTTAAAGGAGAAAGTTGTGTTTTATATGGGCAAGAAATACAGTAACAAAATTGTAGTAGTATTATGAAGCACCTGCAAGTTTTGTTTTGTTTATTTTGGACTGAGTGGTCTTCTGCTCTAGCCATGACAGAGTATGCCTGATCAAGTGTGTGTGTGTGTGTGTGTGTATGTGTAGTGTGCTTCCTTTCACTCAAGTGCAGCGGAAGTCATCCATTGTGAGCCGCTAGATCACATCATGGTATTTATTTTCCTGTTGAATCGCAATGGTCCTTAGTCACATATGGTCAATAACAATTTTCACACGACTGGCATGTTTTAAGGAAGCTATACTGGGACTTGTCCTGTATGATACACTTAACACCATACCATACCGTTTCTATGATATATAACAATATTGTCAAATGAAAACAATAAATCATACCAGGAAAACATTTTCTTCCTTATTTAGAGCTAGAATGGGTTTTGACTTCTCTTCGTACTTATTTACCTGAGAAAGCATTTAGATTGACTTTAAAGAAAGCTTTCTGCCTCTCCTGTTTGAAGGGGATGCAGAACACTCTTTTCAGCAGCCGTAAATGAAGTCGGACAGTTGATCGCCAGAATGTAACGAAGGCTTCCAAAGATGAAGATAATGAGCTTTCTTTCTGAACACCTCTGCAAGTTTGCAAAAAAGGACAGATTAGCAACTAAATTTTATTTTTCCTTTTCATGATGACATTAAGTTCTTTTTTTGGATTTTCCAAAAAAGTGGAAATAGAAAAAATTAGCTAGACCAATTGCATTTGTTTTAAGTAGAGAATATTCCTTTGTGCCATATCTGTGAAAGTACATTGAAAATAAATCTTAAAATGTAAAGAGACAAGAAAACCACGATTCTCTAAATTGCTATATTACTGTAAAACTAAATTTAAAGGGAATTTTGAAGAGCACCGTACATTCCATTATTTTGACAATCCACCAATTTACGAAAGTAATCTGAGCGCGCACTTCAATTTATTAGAGGATAATTGTTTGGGGAATGCTAACACCCACGCTCAATAAGATAAATAATTAGTTTAGACCTGAATTTGGGGTTATGGTTTAAATTTAATCCAGTGTACGTAACTCAATCCTCAACTATTCATATCTAAAATATTGTTTTATTAAATATATTAAACAGAAAATTTACCTTGTAAGGTTTAATAATTTTGTTTGTTCAAATGCGTATAATTATAATTGATATTGACTTTCATCTTTTGCCTATTTTACCCCAATATTTTATATGTTTTTATCAGATGATAATTGATGTGTCTTTAGTTAACCTATCCTGCAGTTAGTTCACACTGGGCATTTTACTTGTGACTCAAAGTTCCAACTCAGTAAATATTTGTTGATTCATAAATAACATTGATGTCTTATTATTGGAGAAAAACAACCAAAAGATTTGGGATTTAACTGAGGCTGTGTATTGCATTTTTGGCTAGTGCGTTTTGTCATAAGGTAAAATTTTATAAATAGGGATTTCATAGTTACTCTTGAAATGCCTCTCTGGATGGGATGCATATTTGGTGGTTATTAAATGCTCACTGTGTATCAAGAAATCCGAGAGGGTAAGGACCCTTCTCAGAGGCACACAGCTAATAAGTGAAATAGTCAGAATTAATATCCAGGTCTAATAGCATTTTAGCTGTGCCAGACTGACTAAAAAATGCTTAGATTCAGTGAATATTTATAACTCTTCCAACCTTAGTTTCTAAATAGAGCTGTTTACCTATTACCTACTTACTAGCTGTGACCTTAGGCAAATTTCTTTACCTCTCTGAGCCTTAACAGGCATCTCATCTGTTAAAAGGGGATAATAATATTATTATAGTAATTTAACAAAAAAATATTTGTGAGGACATTGGAACAGTACTGACACCTAGTAAGTGCTGTGTAAGTATTTAAGTATAATTAAATTAAGAAATATAAGTATTTCTCAAGTAAATTTTTATACAGTTGACAAAAGCAATTGTTATAAATTATGACAAGTAGAAAATTATCCTTGAAATGGAAAGAGCAATGTAGAATTGCTTATACTAAGAAATTATTTTTATATATAGGGAAATGTACCAACAGAACCAAAATGATTTCATTTTTCAACAGCCAAAAAATTACAGGGCACAAAAAGTAGAACAATGGGACAGCTATAGGTTAGAAGAGTCTAAAAGACATAACAATCACACCGTAGGACCTTATTTGGATTCTAAATTAACTAACCTGTACAAAAAGTTATAAGGTGGTAGAAAAATAAAAACATCAATTGTATATTTAATAATATCAAGTAATTATTCTTGAATTTTTAAGTGTGATAATAGTTCTGTGGTTGTGGTTTTGTTGTTTTTATTTGTTTTTTTCTGTGTTTTGGTTGGTTTTTTTTTTTTTTTTTTTTACAAAAGAGTCTCTATCTTTTAAAGATACATACACCAATATTTCCAGGTTAAATATACAGATGTCTGGAATTCAAAACATCCGTGTGTGTGCGTGCGCACAGAAATATAGATGAAATAAGATTGCTCAAGAGTTGATAAACATTGAATCCGGGAGCTAAGTACAAAAGTTCATTATACTATTCATTTTACTTTTATAGATGTTTGAAATTTACTTTTATAGGTGTTTTTAAAAATAAAAAAATATCTGTAGTGGAAAACATTTTCAAATGATACCACTAATAATACTATCAGATGCACATAGTGCTTTAGATAACTTATCTTTTTTTAAAATATATTTTATTGATTTTTTTTTACAGAGAGGAAGGGAGAGAGATAGAGAGTTAGAAACATTGATGAGAGAGAAACACCAATCAGCTGCCTTCTGCACACCCCCTACTGGGGATGTGCCTGCAACCAAGGCACATGCCCTTGACCAGAATCGAACCTGGGACCCTTGAGTTGGCAGGCTAACGCTCTATCCACTGAGCTAAATAAGATAAATAAATGATCTTATTTAATCTATGAGACAGCTCTATGATGTAGGTCCAATTATAAACCCATTTAATAGATAGTAATGTGGACTCGGTCTGTGCTCTTAACCAGGCTGTCCTCCCTAGGAGATAAATGCCTAAATCAAACAGATCCCTCCTGAGAATTGTTGTTCAGAGTGGATGAGCCAGGTAAGTACCACCCTCACAAACGGCAAGTTAGCAAGATGTTCACTGTCTAGGTGTGCTGCATGTTAACTCTATTAGCCTTGAATGTCCCTCGTGACTTAGTTGAGTAGGTCAGGCATAGTGAAAAGTTTATCTACTAGCTTTGTGTCTTTGAGCAACTTACTCTCATTATCTGACTTTCAATGTCCTCCCTTATAAAAATCATTATTTTAGTACCTGTTTCATTGTGTGTGTGTGCGTGTATGTGTGTGGGTGTGATGATGATGATGATGATGATGATGATGATGATGATGATGATGAAGACCACTATGAAACTGTGAGACCTTCAAAGGGATCAGATAAAAAAGTACACTTGTCCTTGTATTATCAGGGCTCAGCACAGAATGGATTCTTAGAAATATGTCCTTCCTGGCTGCCTTACTGACTTATGCCTCCTACCCTCCTTTTTCAAGTTTGGTGACAAATTAGAAGTGGTTTCCTGGGCCACCCAGACTCTCACAGACCTCAGCTTTCTCTGTTCAGAGAAAACAGTGTGCGCGAAAGCACCTCAGACATAATTACTCTGTTGTGTGATGATTATACACACACATGCTGAATTATTTTGGAAGCCTCCCATGGTTCAAGTTATGGGATTTTTGTGGTATTCATTTTTTCATTTTGCTTTTGTGTACTTTGTCAAGTAATATTTAGTCTGCAAATACAAAACAATAAAGGTTAAAGCGGAAGTCCAAGATGAGAACATAATATGAAAGAAGCCACATATTTAGTCAAATGAGGTAGAAAGATATTGAAAGAGCCAGTATTCCGTATAACTAAGTGTGATGGTAGGTCTTAGAAGGTTTCTAATCCACCAAAAGTGGCAAAGTTGGATTTCAGAAACTAGGATTAGATACTGAATATTTACAGTGGTAATCTGACTCAAGGACTAGTGCATTTTACTAAACATCTAGAACACAGAGTGGGGATCCCTAGGAGGCATGGGTTCACCAAGAATAAGGCATCCAAAATTAGGGTCATATTCTTTATGATGGGATTACCAGATTAGGTCATGGTGCTGTGACACACGTGACTTTATTGGGATTTCAGTGGTTCATGTGACATACCCTCTTCAGTTGACCCATATGGACAATGTGTAGTAATATCCACAATCTATTGGATATCACACCCAAGGAAGGTCTGCTCTGTTGTGGGTGCCAATGATTTAAAGAGATGCTGAAACTGAAGATGAAGTAAAGTCTGGAAATTATAATTTTAAGTAGTTGAATGGGTCGTGATGTTTAGCTTGAAGAAAAGAATTCTAGTGGAATAAATGAACACTGCCTCACAACATTTGAAAAGGGGAAGAAGGAGAAAAGAGCAGTGTCCTTATCTGTAATTTTAAGAAAATGCTGCCACAGCATATCTCATGGCAACAGTGAAGAGCATGGCTGGGAGTTCTGTGAGACTGAAGTCCACAGTGGTCCAGGCCAGAAGTGGGAGAGGCTCACCCTGAAGGACCGGCCAGGCACATGCAGAGGGTGAGGGGGAATGTGTGCAGGAGAAAAAGGCAATGGGATTGCTGACCAATTAATTGTGGAAGCTGGGGCGTGAGGAAAGTCGTTTTTTATTTCACCTAATTGAATATGATCTTTCCTTTTAAGTCTTAATTTATACCACTCTGGTGGTATTTTTGCCTTGTATTATTATATTATCACCTCTATTTATAAGCCACTTAAAGATGGAAACTCTGCTTTATCCGTCCCTGTGTTCCTATATCTACTGAGTTGTTTGTAGGTATTGATTTAATTGAATACTCTATAAAAATTATAGCTTAATGCATTACATAAAAATGTTAACTCTGACAGCATTTAGTTTTCATGTTGCCCTCTTAAATTTTCCTAAGACATTTTTCAAATAGCCATTATATTTTCAAAAATATAGTTCGTTTTTTTCTAGGAAAGTACAGATCAAAAGAGAAATACTTGGATTTTGGAGACTCTTTCTCTCTTGGGGAACAATTCTGGCTTCTTCTGACATGATCACAGAAGACAAGCTGCTCTTCGCATCACTGGGCAGGCAGCAGCTCTTCTTTTAATGTTCAATCATCAGGTCGGAGTTTCTCTCCAACTCAGTTGAATTTAACAAGTAATTACTTAGGAACATTATATTCTCACCACAGTAAGGGTTCAAACATGTGCAGATTTATCCCAATTATCAAGTCTGGTTACGAGGAGCCTTTGAAATGGTGTTCACCATGTGATGAGCAAAAAGGTGTTCATTACACAAGACTGATCTCCTTGTGCATGTGTGGTTGAAGTCGGATGGGGTGCACCATTGTTCAAGAGCACAAGTAGTTTGGATTAGAACAGGTTCTACTCCTGCAATGGAAATAGTCATAGAGATCAGCTACTCTCCCGCTGTCATATCTTTCCACTCTCCTGGTTTGACACTGAAGCCATAGCTTGTTTGACTTGCAAAGAAGAAAAGGTAGATGAAAAAGGGAAGGAAGAAAGGAGGAGAAAGAGATGACAAGTCATTCTGCTGCTTTTCATTTCTATCAGGAGATAGCGCTCACGGAGCATTGATAGACAATAATTCCCTGGGAAAAACGAGTTTCCCAGTTTGTACAAACAGCCATTGATTTGTTATAAATTTCACATCTGAAACATTCAGCCAGAATCACAACCAACCTGGATGGCCCCAGTAATCAGTAGTTTGATCTGGCAGTGCAATTAAGTCAGTGGATGACGACTAAGCTGCTCTCCATTTATTGACTGTTGTTGATTTAAAGGCTAAGAGTCTTCTATCTGCCTCAGCTGCATTTTAGTTAATGACATTTAATGACATTTTTATGCTAATAACCTCAACTTGCTGACATCCTGAGATGTATCTCTTTGGCTTCTAAATTATAACTTTCTTGGATAGCCACGTTTCTGATAGCAAATTGCGTCTGTTAGTGAATAATTTGTATTAATAGAAACAATACTATAAGTGTGCAGAGGAATTTTGTTAGGGATGAAGAACTATATGGCATATTATTGTTCTTAGTTACATGAATAAATGAGTATGAGCATATTTTGACAGTTTATGACCAAATTGCTTAATTTAAAAGGAAGGTATGAAGTGTATGATGACCACAAATGACAAAAAATCCAGGGACACCTCAAACTGTACTCAAATAATATATCGATCCTGAGAATAAAAGGGGGGAAAGAGTTGCAAGAGCTCCTTGACTTGATGCTCGTAATCATTTGCTGTGTTAACAAAGTTGTAATCTCCAAAATAGAAAAGTGATTTTTCTGTTCTGTTACTAAACTAGTGTGTGTGTGTGTGTGTGTGTGTGTGTGTAGATATACAAACAGCAATTAAATCAGAGTTTTATTATTTTTTTTATTTTTTATTTATTTATTTTTTACATTTTTTAAAATTACATAAAGCTTTACAAAGATTAGTACATATATCTCTTTTTCCCCCTGCCCTTCCGCCCGCCTCCCTACCCCCCAGTGTTTTGTGTCCATTGGTTATGCTTAAATGCTCACACAAAAGTCCCTTGGCTGATCTGTTACGCCCCCCCCCTCAACGTCCCTGTCCTTGTTGCTGTAATTTGACAGTCTGTTTGATGTTGCTCTGCCTCTGAGTCTATTTTTGTTCACCAGTTTATAATGGTTATTATTATCCATAGATGAGTGAGGACATGTGGTATTTTTCTTTCATTGACTGGCTTATTTCACTTAGGATTATGTTCTCCAGCTCCATCCATACTCCTGCAAATGCTA
>PVJC01019037.1:0-30696 GCA_004026665.1 Murina feae
GCCTGCACTCACCAGCCCTCCCACCCCCCAGTACACGAACCCTGAAGGGGCTGTGGGCAGCCTGAAAATGGCCCTCAGCCCCTCACCCAGGCTGGCCAGGTATGCCACAGGTGGACATCCCCCCCGAGGTGTCCCAGACTGCAAGAGGGCACAGGCCGGGCTGAGGGACCCCCACCCCCTGAGTGCACAAATTTTTGTGCACCGGGCCCCTAGTATATATATAAAAGCCCAGTGACCATTATGGCAGAATGACCAGAACAACCAGTTGCTATGACAGGCACTGACCACCAAGGGGCAGATACTCAATCAAGAGCTGTCCCCTGGTGGTCAGTGCACTCCCACAGTGGAAGTGTCGCTCAGCCAGAAGCCGGGCTTATGGCTGGCAAGCACAGTGGTGGTGGTAGAAGCTTCTCCTGCCTCTGTGGCAGCACTAAGGAGCAGCCAGTCAAGTGTTAAGGAGCGAGCAGGTGGGTGTTAAGGAGCGAGCAGGTGTGAGAGGGCGCAGACCATGCTGAAGCCCCTGCCCCCCGCCACACACACACACACACACACACACACACACACACACACACACACAAATTTTGTGCATCAGGCCTCTAGTATAATGATAAAAACAATGAAAATTAGCCCTGGACAGGTGGCTGAGATGGTTGGCACATTGTCCTGTATACCAAAAGGATGCAGTTTGATCCCCAGTAGCCTTGTTTATGGGAGATAACTGATCAATGTTTCTCTCTCACATTGATGTTTCTCTCTCTCTCTCCCTTTCTCTCTCTCTCAAATAAATAAAAATATATTGTTGGGTGAGGATAAAAAAAAGACAAATATTTTCTACATTTGTGTTTTCTTTTGTTTTTATTTTCTAATCCCCCACCAGCTTTATTGAAGTATAATTGACATATAAAATTGTATATATGTAGGCATTCTTGCCTAATTCTATGCCTTGCTATTAGAAATGCTGGGTCAGAGGAGAAACCAAGATGGTGGCATAGGTAAACACCTGAAATTACTGCCTCACACAACCCCTTCAAAACTACAACTAAAGACAAAATGGACATCATCCAGAACCACAGGAAGACTGGCTGAGTGGAAATTCTACAACTAGAAGAAAAGAGAAAAGCTCACTGAGACTCAGAGGAGGTGCGGAAGCAAAATGCAGAGGTACAGAGGCATATGCAGAAAGAGCTGGCAACTGAGAACACAGTTGTCTTTTTTAATAGTGAGGGAGACACAACTCCCTACTACTCTGAATTCCATGTCTGAGAGAGTCTCTGGGGACCCAGACTTATAGGGGGAGAAAATGGACTGTCTGGCATGAGAAGGAACTCGAGGGCAGCTTTCTCTCAGAGGTGCTTGTAGTGATTACTGCGGGACACTAGACCTGGGGCCTCTTAGGGCAGGGCTGAGGATCAGCCATCACTGTTTGCTCTACCCTGTTCATTCTCTGAGACCCCGGCCCACCCAAGCTGTGCACAGAGGCTTTTGCATATGAATGGTCTGGCTCTTTGCAATCTAAAATTACCTAACAAACTGCAGCTGGGTCAGAGAGACACAAAACATCCAAAAGAAGGCCCAAGGCCCCACAGAAGCTTGCATTGCTTCACAGCTGGGCCTCATCTGGGCACCTCCAAACCCCAAACAGAAGAGGAATCTGCAGCTATCTCCATAGTTCCTCCTGGGTAGCCTCAGGCAAAGGCTAAATTAGCACCTCTTTAGAGATCCAAGACCCAGTGTACCCACTGGTCAGAGGGGTACAATCCAGATTACAACTCCTCAGATCCATAAGGGACACACTCAGGGGGTAGACTCAGTGAGCACCAAAGCCCCACTGAAGCAACTCTTGCCCCATAAGGGTGTCTCCAGCACAGAAGTTCTCCCACCATAGACACAGCTTATTCTCACAGCCAATTGGCCTGAAGGTCAATTCCTCCCAGTGATACCAATCACAATCAAGGTTTAACTACAACAAGACTGTGCACAAAGCCCACAAAGGGGTACACCAAGACTACCCACCTCAGGTAATTGGAGAGGCTGAGCCACTGGGCTCTATAGGACATCTCGCACAGAAAGCCACTCTATCAATACAGGGAAGCAGCCAAAATGTATAGACAAAGAAACATATCACAAATGACAGAAATGGAAGAAAGCATACTACTGGATATAGAGTTCAAAACCACGGTTATAAGGTTTTTCAATAATTTTCTAGAAACCGCCAATAAATTTAGTGAGACCCTCTATAAATCTAGTGAGACCCTCGAGGATATGAAAAAGGACCAACTAGAAATTAAGCATACACTGACTGAAATAAAGAAAAATATACAGATATCCAACAGCAAACTAGAGGATTGCAAGAATCAAGTCAAAGATTTGAAATACAAAGAAGCAAAAAACACCCAACCAGAAAAGCAAAAAAAAAAGAATCCAAAAATATGAAGATAGTGTAAGGAGCCTCTGGGACAACCTCAAGGGTACCAACATCAGAATTATGGGGGTGCCAGAAGAAGAGAGAGCAAGATATTGAAAACCTATTTGAAAAAATAATGACAAAAAACTTCCCCTACCTGGTGAAAAAAATAGACTTACAAGTCCAGGAAGCACAGAGAACCCAAACAAAAGGAATCCAAAGAGGACCACACTAAGACACATCATAATTAAAATGCCAAGAGCAAAAGACAAAGAGAGAATCTTAAAAGCAGAAAGAGAAAAGCAGTCAGTTACCTATAAGGGGGAACCCATCTGACTGTCAGCTGATTTCTCAACAGAAACTATGCAGGCCAGAAGGGAGTGCAAGAAATATACAAAGTGATGAATAGTAAGAACCTACAACCAAGATTACTTTACCCAGCAAAGCTATCATTCAGAATTGAAGGTCAGATAAAGAGCTTCACAGATAAGAAAAAATTAAAAGAGTTCATCACCACCAAACCAGTATTATATAAAATGCTGAAAGGTATTCTTTAAGAGGAGGAAGAAGAAGAAAAAGATAAAGATAAAAGTTATGAACAACAAATACATATCTATCAACAAGTGAATCTAAAAAATCAAGTGAATAAAAAATCTGATGAACAGAATAAACTGGTGAATATAATAGAATCAGGGGCAAAGAAAGGGAGTTGACTAACAATTCTTGGGGGGAAAGGGGAATGGGGGATTCGGGAAGAAACTGGACAAAAATCATTCACCTATGGATGAGGACAGTGGGGGGGGGGTAAGGGCAGAGGGTGGGGTGGGAACTGGGTGGAGGTGAGCTATAGGGGGAAAAAAGAGGAACAACTATAATAATCTGAACAATAAAGATTTAATAAAAAATTGTATATATGTGAAGTGTACAACATGATGATTTGACATACATATACATTGTGAAAAATTACTGTAATTGTATTAACACATCCATTACCTCATGTAGTTTTTTGTGCATTTGTCATGAAAATGTTTAAGATCTACCCTCTTACCAAATTTCAAGTGTAAAATACAGTATTATTAACTACTAGAGGCCTGGTGCACAAAAATTTGTGCACTCAGGTGGGGGGGCATGTCCCTCGGCCCTACCTGTGCCCTCTCGCAGTCTGGGACCCCTCGGGGAATGTCAACCTGCTGGCTTGCCTGGCCAGCCTTGGTGAGGGGCTGATGGCTATTTGTAGGCTGGCCACAGCTCCCATTGACCCAACGTCACAGTGAGGCTGGCTGGAATCAGGTTTCTGGTATTTATTTATCTTCTATAATTGAAACTTTGTTGCCTTGAGCGGAGCCCAGGTCCCTGTGATCTCCGGCCTTGCCCCTGCCCAATGCCTTGTACTGTGAGTACAGGGCAGTTTCCTCGATCACTGGTGAAGTGAAGTCTCCTGTTAGCTCTAGCTCCGTGGCTGCCAGCTGCCATCTTGGCTGGATTAATTTGCATACAGCCGCTCTGGTTGGCTGGTGGGCGTGGCTTAGGTGTAATGGAGTGAGGGTCAATTTGCATATTACTCTTTTATTAGATTAGATAGTTACCATGATGTACAATAGATTCCCCAGAACTTACTTATAACTGAAGACTAGTAATTTTGACCAACACCTCCCCATCTCCCTACTTCCTGGCAACCATCATTCTATATTCTACTCTATTTCTACATTTGGACTTTTTTAATCTTTTAAGATTCTCTACATTAATGAGACCATTCAGTATTTGTCTTTCCTATGTCTTTGTCTGCCTTTGTTCACTTAGCATAACATCTTCTAGCTTAATCCATGTTGTTGCAAATGGCAGGATTTCCTTTTTTGTCATGCCTAACATCTATTTATCTATCATCTATCCTTTACCACATTTTTAAAAATCCATTTATTCATTAATGGAAACATAGGTCATTTCCATATCTTGGTTGTTGTGGATAATGAATATGGTTGTTTTAATTTTATTTTTCTGATAATTTATTTTATTTCACTTTACAAAATATTTATCATTTTGGACTGAAAATTTAAAAAACCCACAAAAACAAATATATCTTCCACTATAGATAGTTTGAGAACACTACACTAAACCACAATTAAATCAGATTTGTTATTGAATTTAAAAAAAATGTACTTTTAAAGCATGAGTATAAAATACAAGATTAAAATATGTAAATTATAGCAGATATTTTTCAATTCTTGCTCTACTAGATGAATAGAATTCAAAAGATTCTGGAGATTTGCAATCACATGAAGGTAATTTTTGCTTAATTCCAAGTGAGAAATTTTGCCAAAAATTTAAGAGAGGGCAAGCTCTACTAACTAGCCTAATAGTTGATTATCTTCACCCAGTTATCTTTCCTCAGTCTTTCACACAAAGAATTACTATATAACCATTCATTTATTCATTCATTCATTCATTCAGTAACTATTGAGCTTGGCTGTTCTCTGTGTTAGAATATGCTCCAAGAATAATATAAGGGGTTGTGTATATACATATAATCATTCTTAGAGATGATTTAAATCCAAGCCCTTTGAATTTTTTGAATAACACTTGAAGAATTCAGGCTCCCTGCTCATTAACAGAATGTTCTTAGCTGGCTGGACTTTAATCCTGCTTTATCTATTTTTTTCTGACCCCCTTACCTGTCACTCCAGTTTTTTTAACTCCTACTTTTGTAATGGATCCAGAAGATAGCAAGTGGAACAAGGCAATCTAATCTAATAAAAGAGTAATATGCAAATTAATCATCACTCCGGAATGCCTAAGCCACGCCCACCAGCCAAGCCACACCCACCAGCCAATCAGAGCGGCTGTATACAAATTAACCCAGCCAAGATGGAGGCCGGCAGCCACGGAGCTAGAGTAAACAGCAGGCTTCCATTGCAACTGCCTGCCTAGGCTGGCTGAGCCTCTGCTCACGGTAACAATGTTTCAATTATAGAAGCCACAGAGCTGAAGCAAACAGGAGGCTTCCTTACCTGCCTAGGCCTCAGCTCAAAGCAACATTGTTTCAATTATAGAAGATGAATAAACCCCAGAAACCTGATTCCAGCCAGCCTCACTGGGACCTTGGGTCAATGGGAGCTGTGGGCAGCCTTGAAAGCCTGAAAACGGCCCTCAGCCCCTCACCCAAGCTTGCCAGGTAGCCCAGTAAGGCCTAGAACCCTGAAGGGACTGTGGGCAGCCTGAAAACAGCCCTCAGCTCCTCACCCAGGCTGCCCAGACACCCAGTAGGGACCCAATACCTGAAGGGACTGTGGGCAGCCTAAAAACAGCCCTCAGCCTATCACCCAGGCTTGCCACTCACCAATAGGGTGAAGGTCCACACTGGGGGGGTTGGCCAGCCTGCAAACAGTCATCAGCCCCTCACCCAGGCTGGCCAGGCATGCCAGCAGATGGACATCCCCTGAGGGGTTCCAGACTGCGAGAGGCACAAGCTGGGCTGAGGGTCCCCCCAAGTGAACAAATTTTTGTGCACCGGGCCCCTAGTAGGATAATAAAAAGAGTGAAAAAGTTAAAGCTGAGACATAGCTGTAGGGGCAGCCTCCATCACAAAAGTAATTGGCTTTGGCAGGTAGGCAAGCAAGTGTTGGGAGGTACAAGACCCCTGAGGATACAGTGAACCTACACAAACACCAGTACCATTTTAGCATAAATTTAGCAACATTTGCGTAAGATAGAAATCAAATACTCCAAACAGACCTTAATTCTGAATCAGCCTGTTTATTTCTCTATCTGGACAAGGGAAGTAAGACTGTAGTGAAATTCCTGCTAGAATCCTATTTGGGATGTAACCTCTGACATCCCACTGCAGGATCTTTTGGGAGTTCCAAAGACAGGATGCCTTTAGAAAATAGCACAATCTTGTCTTTTCATTTTCACTTTTTAAATTTTATTTATCTTGATTTATCATTGATAGGTTTTTTTCTATCATAAACACAAAAGTTGCAGTCATAAATGTCATTGGTGATGCCAAGTTGCAAAATGGTCTGTTTTGCTGATGGATTTCCAGATAGCATTGAACAGGGGATGCCTAATCATTCAATCTCCATCAGCAATTAGGCTGGATTCATAAACAAGAACACATGTTGAGACTGATGTATTGACTGGAAGAGCAAGGTATTTCTTTAGCAAAGTTTACAGAGTCTTGTGTTCTCTCCACATGGTGTGTATGGGCGAAGTTGGGGAGGTCAAGAGAAAATAAGTACAAGTCAAAGGGAGACTTGTAAAATAAGCAGCAACATCTGGCAAATGACTTCCTCCCATGTACATAGGAAAGATATTTATTCAAGGCAGTGAATGAGAAATGTTTTTTTTGGCAGCATGTTAGACTAATGTCCATTAGATCTGAGAATGAGGTTTGCTGAGGTTTATAATATTTCTCTTGCTGATGGTGTGGACTCTAAAGCTTGATGCTCAAAACATCAACCATCCATTTGACCATTCTTAAGAATTATTAGGTTAACTTTGAAGTGTTTTCAAAAGATATTTAAACATTAAAGACCTTGTAATTCTTTATTATCTAAATTTTTGCTTATCTTCTTAATGAAGTATATTATTTACACTGGAGACTTTTTAATATTGCATTTCTCTTTGCTCAATAGCAAAACGAACATTAAATTACAACAATTCAATACGGTAGAACCCCTCTGTAATTTCTTGATGCATAACTATTCACATTAAATGTTTAATAAGAAATTTTACCTGCCATAACTTATGTTATTCTGTATCTTATCACTGGCTTTATAAAGGGTACTTTCAGGCCTTTTCTTACCAATATTTTTATTGGTTTCGCAGTCTTAAAAAAAGAAAATAAAGCTAATTATATATGGAAAAAATTAAAACAAGTTAATAAAATAGAAAACTTTCATCCAGGTTTATCCAGACATGTGGAATCTTTCATACAGTCCACATCAAGTGACAATTTCTTGACTTTGTATAACTCAGAAATGAAGTGTTAAGAATTATTATTTTCATATGGTATTCACTACTTTTACATTAATATAAAGATAACAAAAATTTCCAATTTTTGGTAGTTCTTGTACAAATAGGACTTTGGTCAAAATCTGCATATAATTTTGACCCTACAGTTTGCCTTTTGCATCTGAGGATTCAACCAACCTCAGATCTAAAACAGAATTTTCCATCCCAGATTGGGAATCTGCAGTTAGGAATCTGTGGTTAGGAATGCACTAAAATACTGTTTTCCATTGCAGCTGCTTGAATCCATGGATGTGAAACTGCAGATAGGGAAGGATTCACCTGTATTTACTGAAAATAATCCTTGTATAAATGGATCAGTGTAGTTCAAACCTGTGTTGTTCAAGAGTCAACTATAATTTATTGTTTCTCAGTGCCATAGGGATTGAGAGGCATTTCCTTTGTTATGGGAAAGAAAATAGGATAAAAACACATTCCTCTGGAGGGTAAGTAGGATAGATTGTCCATACAATTTCCCATCTCACTGCTTTTCCCTTCTTCTCATTTCTCAGTCATTACCATTTATGAAAAGCAAATGGAAGCAAAGTGATTTATATATAAAATAATGCTATCTTATGTTATTGGAAATGTGGATGCCCCAACTTTAGGATTTTGATAACCATGTTTTTTTTTCAGGTGCTGGCCACTCACATAGTGAAACCATCTGCTTTTATGAAGCTATGTACTTATTGACGCAGGATTCTTAGAAAGGTTTACGGAAATCAGGTATGGATCTATGTTTATGATCTATAGGTGGGAGAACAATCTTGGGATTTCCAAAGAGGGAAGCTGAGTAGCAGTTTTATGAATAGCCGGCCTATTAGAAACTAAGCCAACTGTGGAAGATGGCTGAGCAATCCTATATGAGTGAGAGAAAAATGTCACAGACATATGCACTTAATTTTGTGGGAAACAAGTAAACTCGGATCCACCAGGGAGACTGTCAATGGCATACGTTGGAACCTCTAGTTGGAACCGGCAAAAATAAAAATGTTTTATGTCGTTGTCGTGTGTGTGCCACTCATAAACTATGCAGTGAAATGCGGTACATGTGCAAGTTTTGTAATGTATCCCTGCACAAAGGAAAGTGTCTCCAACGCTACCGCACAGTGGTGGGAAAATGCCCACTTACAAAGTGTTTTAAATTAGCCACCTCTACCCCATGTTGTTTTAGAAAAAAAGAGTAAAGAATATACTCTACCTTTTTGAAAAGATTACATTGAAATTTAAATAAGGGAGAGGCTAATTCTATCTGGCAATTTTGACACAATATGAAGAGGTCATCATGCTCAACAGTCACTTATTTGTATTGGTTATTATTCTTTTAATCTTTATTGAGATTATTACAGATGTCCCTTTTCCCCCCCATTAACCTCTCCACCTACTTGCCACCCTGCCGCAGACCTTTGCCACGTTATTGTCTGAGTTCATAGGTAATGCTATAAGCTATAAGATCTTTGTTTAATCTCTTCCCACTCTCACCCCCATTCCCTCTGAGAATTGTCAGACTATTCCATTTCCATGTGTTTGAATCTATTTTATTCACCAGTTTATTCTGTTCATTAGATTTCTTATTCATTTATTTGATTTTTAGATTCAATTGTTGATAGGTATGTATTTGTTGCCATTTTATTGTTCATATTTTTTATCTTGTTCTCTTTCTTCTTCTTCCTCTTCTTAAAGAATACTCTTCAACATTTCATATAATACTGATTTGGTGGTGATGAACTTCTTTAGCTTTTTTTTATCTGTGAAGCTCTGTATCTGACCTCCAATTCTAAATGATAGCTTTGCTCAGTAGAGTAATCTTGGTTGTAGGTTTTTGCTATTCATCACTTTGAGTATTTCTTGCTACTCTCTTGTGGCCAGCATAGTTTCTGTTGAGAAATCAGCTGACAAATGTATGGGTATTCCCTTGTAGGTAACTAACTGCTTTTCTCTTGCTGCTTTTAAGATTCTTTTTCTACCTTTAGCCCTTGGTATCCTATATAATAAAAGTTCAGTGGTCAAATGGCAAAATGACCAGAATGACTGGTCAACCAATCACTCTGATGCATACTGACCACCAGGGGGCAGACACTCAATGCAGGAGCTGCCCCATGGTGGTCAGTGTGCTCCCATAGTGGGAGCACTGCTTGGCTGACTGGGATGAGCAGCTGCTCCCATGGTAGGCCAATCCCTGTAGGCCACACCCCTCACCAGTGCACAAATCCTGTGTACCTGGCCTCTAGTTTTAATTATAATGTGTCTTGGTGTGGTCTTCTTTGGGTTCCTCTTATTTGGGATTTTCCATACTTCCTGGACTTGTAAGTCTATTTCTTTCACCAGGTAGGGGAAATTTTCTGTCATTATTTCTTCAAATAGGTTTTCAATATCTTGCTCTCTTCTTCTGAAACCCCCATAATGTGAATGTTGGTATACTTGAAGTTGTCATAGAGTCTCCTTACACTATCTTCATATTTTTTGATTCTTTTTTCTTTTTGCTCTTCTGGTTGAGTGTTTTTTTCTTCCTCATATTTCAAATCATTGATTTGATTCTCAGAATCCTCTACTCTACTGTTGAATCTCTGTATATTATTCTTTATTACAGTCGGTGTATGCTTAATTTCTGACTTTTTTTTTTCTTTCATATTTTGGTGAGGTTTTTAGAAGATTCTTGAGTAACCTTATAACTATGGTTTTGAACTCTGTATCCAGTAGTTTGCTTTCATTTCTTTCACTTTAACATGTTTCTTTT
The DNA here is from genome assembly GCA_004026665.1 of Murina feae. NCBI lineage: Eukaryota > Metazoa > Chordata > Mammalia > Chiroptera > Vespertilionidae > Murina > Murina feae. The sequence continues at coordinate 10,149 of PVJC01019037.1, forward strand.
TCTCTGCATTTTGGCTCTTTCCCTGTGTTTGTTTCTATATATTGGGTAGAGTTGCTATGTCTCCTTGAGTTGGTAGAGTGGCTTTCCTTAGTAGGTGTCCTATAAGGCCCAGTGGTTCAGCATCCCGAATCACCTGAGCTGGGAGCTCTAGGTGCACCCCTGTGTGGGCTATGTGCACAGTCTTGTTGTAGTTGAGACTTGATTGCTGTTGGTATCACTTGCAGGAATTGACCTCCAGGACAATTGGCTCTGAGGACCAGCTACAATTATAGTGAGAGAGTTTCTGTGCAAGAGACACCTCTATGGAGCAGGACTTGCTTCAGTGGGCCTTTGGTGCTCACTGAGTCTGCCCCTTGAGTGTGTCACTTATAGATGTATAGAGTTTTAATCTGGTATGGTCTGACACTGACCACTGGAGTCTCCAGGCACTGGAGTCTCCAGGCACTGGAGACAAAGTTAGGCACTGCCTGGGTCCAACCAGAAGGAGCTACAGAGAGATCTGTAGATTCCTCCTCTTTGTATCAGGTTTGGAAATACCTACATAAGAGCCAGCTATGAACCAAGGCAGGCTGGTGCTGAGTCTTGGGCCTTTTATTAATAGGTTTGGAACTCCCTGACCCAGCTACAGCTTGTTTGAGAGGTTTTAGCCTGAGCAAGGATGGGCTATTTATATGCAAAAGCTGGTGCACATAGCTTGGGTGGGGTTGTAAATTGGATGAGGTGGGGTCTTAGGGAATCACCAGGGCAGAGCAAACAGAAATGGCTGCCAGTTAGCCCTGTGATCAGGGAGGTCTCAGCATAGCAACAATGATCCCTGCAAGTACCTTGTCTGGGAGAAAGATGCCCCCTAGTCCTGCCTTGATGCCAGACAATCCAGTTTCTCCTGGTATATGTCTATAATCGCTCTGGTGCTGGAGCTCAGAGAAAGCAGGACCTTGTAAGTTCAGTTTGTGGTGCCAGCCTTTTAAGTGGAACAGCTGGGTCTCCAGCAGCCTCTGTGTCATTGAGCCCCAATATGCACTAGTTTTTAAAACCTGTAGTTCTTACTGCCCAAAGGGACTTCTTTTCCCAGCTCTAGGACCTTGGGCTGGGGGTCTGGTATGGGGGTGGGACTCCTTGCTTCTCCAGGTGGCCTCTGTAGAGATGATCTCCCTCCCGATTAAAAAAGCGGCACATATGGGTGCCAGACCAGACCTTTCTGCGCCTCCTACCAAGTCTCAGTGCGCTTTCTTCTGTACCTCTTTAGTTATAGGACTTCCATTCAGCCAGCTTTCTGGCAGTTCTGGATGATGGTTGTTCTGTATTTTAGTTGTAATTTTGATGTGGTTGTGGGAGACGGTGAGTACAGGCATTTACCTATTCTGTCATCTTCTGTGTTCTCACTTATTTTTAAAATGATAAGAGCCCCTGTGCCCCTATCTCTACCTCTCTCCAGATTCACATGCACATCCCTCCTTAGGTATGTCACAAGTAACATGAATTGTTTATGGCACTTTAGAACAGAAAGCAACTCAAGGAAATTCATTATAGAGATCCAGGTCTCACCAGTTAACTGAAGGGGGGGCGGGCAAGCAAACATAAGAAGACAAAGGAAGCAGCGTTGGTCTACAGTTTGGGACTTGTCTCTGCTCCTTGTTTGTATTTGTAGATTAACTTTCTCTGTACTGCATGAATGTGGCATGCGGTTTATGGCTTCTCCATGGCTCATATCCAGCTATGTAGAGAGATTAAGTCAATCCTCCCTTGGTCTTTATTCCTCCCAACAAAGGCAACCAGAATCAAAATATTCTATGCCATTATCTCAACCAATGTATTGCATTGAACACATACTTAGTATATAGTTGGACAAAATTTTGCCATTGACAGAGAAGAGGTAGGAGGAAATTTAATTTTGTCTAAAAGATTGGTATGTATTCTGGCAGTGGTTTAATTTGTGCCTAATGAAAATAGATGAGTAAGGTTGGAGGTGTAGCTTCCTGTGACATAATGAGCCTAGGAAGGTTAGCAGCAGAGGAATAGGAAAAGCCAGAGTGGAACAAGGCACACAGCCTGGGGGCAGGATTGGGAAAGGTAAGATAGATTTCTAGTTCTAGAAGATCTGACTCTGGAGCATCTACTGAACCACAGGTGGAAAGGATCAAGGCAGATAATTAAGCATCAGTGAGGTTGTGGAAAGTGAGGACTCAGCTTTAGAAAGTGGTAGTAAAAGTGAACTAAAATATGGTTTCTAAGGACTGATGGGATGGGTTCCTGAGCCTGAGATGAAACGCAACCCACAAACTCATGAGAAGAGGGCTTGGGGTTCTGGGAAGGAGGTGGAGGGGTTAGAGATGGGTGGGATTTGAGGATTGTCCTCTAAATAGGCAGTGGAGGCTTCTAACTCTATTCACATGAGAATACCTTTGGTGAGATGAGAAAAATGTGTGAAATTTTTGTATGAAAGTCTGGGGGAGATCAGTGCTTCTCAAACTATATGTATAATATGTATCTAAATGGCCTTGCTCAAATGCAGATTGTTATTCAGTAAATCTGGGGTGAGGGTTGAGATTCTACATTGCTTTTCTAAAATTTTACTTTTTCAATTACAGTTTCAATATTATTTTGTATTAATTTCAGGTGAACAGCATAGTGGTGAGATTCTGCATTACTAAAAAACACTTTAGTTCAAGTATGTCAAACTTGTGGCCCGTAGGCCACATACCTTGCTTATTTGGACCGTGTTAGCCTTTGAGTTTGACATGCTTGCTTTCAGTAATGCCAATGGCTTTGATCCCAGACAACTACTTTCTCAAAGGATTAAAGGACACAGTTTTTTATTTGGGGGAAGGAGAAGGGAATACATGTTTGGTGTTGACTGATGAAAGCAGAAATAATATTAATTAACATTTATTAGACTTATTATATGCCAGAGACTCTTTATCTGCATTACTAATATAAACTCATATAATATTTCTAACAACCCTTTGAGGCAGATAATATTATTATGCCCTTTTACAGATGAGTAAATTTGTTCAAAGATATGCAGCTGGTAAAGATAAAGCTAGGATTTGAACCAGGTAATGTTGATCAGAGCTGTTATGATTAGATATTTATGAGAAGTGTGGGAATTCAGTTTTAAGAGTCTATATGCTGGGGGGAACACTATAAAATATGATTGTCTAACCCAGCAGTTCTCAACCTGTGGGTCGCCTTTCACAGGGGTCGCCTAAGACCATCCTGTGTATCAAATATTTACATTATGCTTCATAACAGTAGCAACATTACAGTTATGAAGTATCAATGAAAATAATTTTATAAAATAATTAGGGGCCCGGTGCACAAAAACTTGTACACTTGGGAGGTCCCTCAACCTGGCCTGTGCCCTCTCGCAGTCTGGGATCCCTCAGGGGATGTCCACCTGCTGGCGTGCCTGGCCAGCCTGGGTGAGGGGCTGATGGCTGCAGGCTGGCCAAGCCCCCCAGTGTGGACCCTCACCTCTTTGGGTTGTGGCAAGCCTGGGTGACGGGGTGAGGGCCATTTTCAGGCTGCCCACAGTTCCTTCAGGGTTCAAGTCCCTACTGGGGTACCTGGCCAGCCTGGGTGCAGGGCTGAGGGCCGTTTTCAGGCTTTCAGGCTGCCCACAGCTCCCATTGACTCAATGTCCCAGCAAGGCTGGCTGGAAACAGGTTTCTGGGGTTATTTATCTTCTATAATTGAAACACTGTTGTTTTAAGCCGAGGTCTAGGTAGGTAACGAAGCTTTGTAGCTTCTGTAATTAAAACAATGTTGCCTTAGTAGAGGCCCAGCCGGCCTAGGCAGACAGTTTCCTCCATCGCTGGTGCAATGGAAGCCTCCTGTTTGGTTCAGCTCTGTGGCTTCTATAATTGCAACTATGTTGTCTTGAGCAGAGGGAGGCCTAGCCAGCCTAGGCAGATAGTTTACTCCTGGTGCAATGGAAGCCACCTGTTTGATCTAGTTCTGTTGTGGTTGGCCTTCATCTTGGCTGGATTAATTTGCATAAGCCGCTCTGATTGGCTTGTGGGCATGGCTTGGCTGGTGAGTGTGGCTTAGGCGTCCCGGAGAAATGGTCAATTTCAATATTACTCTTTTATTAGAGAAGATATTGAAACTCAACTTAGTTTAAAAAAATCTGTATGAGGAGAATGAGCACTAGGACTAGTGGCCAGAGGTATTATGTCTCTTAGTAGGCATTTAAGAAATATTTGAATAAAGAAAAACAATATTTAATTGTTATAAAAATCCTATGGTGTGGATAAGGATCATCTGTTAGATGAGATTTGCAGTGATTTCACCCACTTTTTGTTTACTTATATTTTCATAGACATGAACATAGTTCTGAATTTAAATTAATAACTGTAACTATTCATGTACTAGCTATATGCAGTCATTATGTTATTGATTCCCCCAGATCTTCCTTGTGTGTTAGAAGCAGCATGGGAAAACACCTTAGTTCTCCTGTGCCCACCATATTACACTTGGATAAATATTCTTATTTCTTATTTGGCCATCCTTAGTGCCCATTTGTGGGTGAACACTATAATTGTAAAATCTTCCATAGCCTTCTTGAAGAGCTTGGAGGCACTCAGAGAACTCTTGAAATGTAAATCATACTTATGACAGCTGGAACATAGCATATCCATCTACATCAAGTTGGCAAGCTAGTCATAGTCTTTTGGCAAACTGATCACATTCTTTTCAGCTGTTTTCACTAGATTTCTTCCTAAGGGAATCTGCAAAGAGAGTAATGAGTAGAAAGATTCTTTATATTTTATAGAAAAAAATTGAGTATTTTCTCTTTCTTAAGACAATCACTCTTCTAGAAAGGTGGTATTGCCTAAGGCAGGAAATTCAAATGGGAAATAAAACTCTGTACAGTGAAAGAGACCATGTTTAAGTCATGCAATATTTAGCTAGAATTTTTTTTTGTTGGACTTCGACCTAAAGGTAAAGGACTTGAAGGGGTTTTAAAACTCATATTTCATTATTAAGTAATCTGGTCTCAGGTCCCTGCTAGAAAATAGTTCACAGGTTGAAAGCATAGTGCCCCAAGAATTGCTAAATAATAAAGCTATTGGTGTCAGCATTATGTTTTAGATCAATCACATTTCTAAAATCAAACTCTGGAAAAAGTAAGTGGAGCGAAGGATAAAAATTAAGTAGACAATTCTCTTTTGGAAAATACCCTCTGCACCCAATTTGGTCACTTTCTGCCTGGAACAGTAAATATATCAAGCATCTCTGTAGGTTGTCTTCATGAATGGCAGCTTTGGTATTTGGAAATGTTTAATGCAATAAACAAGTTTTAAGGGAAATGAAAGATAATCTTTTGATCACCAGTGATACTATGTAAAGAGTGTGCAATTGTGTTAATATTGATACTAAACTAATGCTTTGTTATTTAAAGCATAGCTTGCTGTCTTCCTTGGACATCATTATCTTGTCCTTGGAAAAAAACAATAATTCATTTCCCACTTTCTATTCTTACTCCTTTGCAATCCATTCTCCATACAGCTGCCATAGAACTTTAAAAAACAAAAAAATATACACCAGAACCCATTATTGCTTGTCATAGAACTTCACAATATTTTCCTCTTGTAATTAGAACAAAATCCATACCTCATATGTGATGTGACCCCTGATTAATTCTATGACCTTCCTCATACCACTCTACCTTCGGTCACATTAAGGTAGCCGGACAGCTGGCCTGGGCTTTCTCCTATTTTGGGTCATTGTATTTTCTTTCCCCTGTCTGGAATACTCCTATCCAGGTCTTCACCAAAAATACTTGTTCAATTCTCAGATTGCTAGATTTTAGACAATACCTCACTTAATACAAACAAAGTGGTACAATCATCTAGTTTTTGTTGGTGTGGACACAGTGATCCACTTTACGATAGTATTTAGTATTTTCAAGGAGTCCTAAAATGTCCTAAAAATGTTACATTTTTATTCTTTTTGATAAGGATATGTGCTTAAAATAATACACTGTGCACTTTTACACCTTATGAAATAGAATTTATATTAATAAATGAACCATCTCTTGATGACACAGGATCATTAATATCCGCATCCTGTTATTGTGGCCTAATATGAGAATGTTCTCTGAGACTGTAGAGGATCTCTGCCCTTTCTCTATTACCTCATGCTGCATTTTGGGTTCTAAAATTTGATTTTTACAGTTCCATTTAAAAAAAAATCTATTATTCCCTGTTAAGCTATATTAGCTAAAATATCTATTGTTTTCAATGACTCTTCCTAAGTCTGCTCCATCTTTCTACTTTATTGCTTTTATTTATGTTACTAGGGGCCCGGGGCACGAAATTCATGCACTGGGGGGAGGGGGTTTCTCAGCCCAGCCTGCCCCCCTCACATATTGGGAACCCTCAGGGGGTGTCCTACTGATGAATTAGGCCTGCTCCCTGATCCGCTTAGGGAGCAGGCCTAAGCCACAGTCTGGCCTCCCTTTATGGGAGGCGACCAGGATAATCAGGGGAAGCCACCAGCCCCATCACCCCACTGCTGCAGCCACTGCCAGTCACCGCAGCCACCAAGGTGTTTTCATCAACACGGACTCCAGTCCCTTCACCATGAAAAAATGACAGCTTTCTTTAGGCATTTTCAAGATGTGTCTTTCACAGGATATGACATTACTTTCTTTTCTTCTTTTTTTAACCTCACCTGAGGATATGTTTCCATTGATTTTTAGAGAATGTGAAAGAGAAGGGAAAGACAGAGAGAAACATCAAAGTGAGAGGAACACTTTGATTGGTTGCCTCCTGCATGTGCCCTGACCTGGGCCCTGGCCAAGGAGGAACCTGCAACCTAGGTACATGCCCTTGGTCAGAATTGAACCCAGACCCTGCAGTCAGCAGATGGAGGCATTGTGCACTGAGCCAAACTGGCTAGGGCAGGCAGGATATGACATTTGTTAGCCCTCCAGCACTGGATCTTCATTTTTTTTTCTCCAGGAGTGTGGTGGAAAAACCCTAGATCACCTTTAGGGTTCTTATTACCCAAGTTACTAAGAATATTACCAGTGGCATACAGGGAGCTTAGCCAGTGAGCAGTAAGAAAAGGTGTTTCCTCTGTAGTTCACTCCAATCACCAGCTCCACCCCTGCCCCTCCAATCCCAGCTCCACCCCTGCCCAGGCCTGTAACCTCAGGCTGAGGATGCAGGCCTGGGCAGAAGACCCCCAAACCACTTTGATCACTGGCTTCACAGAGCCCAGGCCTCTGTGATCACCGGCTCTGATCCTGCCCCCTGCCATCTCCGGCTCTGCCCTTGTCCCACTAGTAGCCTCTGGCCAAGGCTGCAGGCCTGGGCAGGGGACCCCCAGACCCCTGCTTTGCCAGCTCCACTGGTGCCCAGACCCCTGTGACCGCAGGCTCCGCCCCTGCCCCTACAATTGCTGGCTCTGCGGAGCCCAGGTCCCTGTGATCTCCAGCCTTGCCCCTGCCCAAACCTGAGACCTCTGGCCCAGGCTTTATGCCTGAGTAGGGCACCCTCATACTCCTCCAATCACTGACTCTGCCCTGGCCCCCTTCAATCACTGGCTCCTCCCTTGCCCATGCTTGAGGCCTCTGGCGAAGGCCTCTGGCCTGGGCAGAGGACCCCCAGCCTCCTCTGATCACCTGTTCTGCCCCTCGGGCCCCCTACCTTCCCTGTAACCTGTCTGGCTAACAGGCCTGGTCACTTCAGTGGCGGGGCTGAGCCGGACTGGGCACCTCCATCTTGTGTCCATGGGGGTGGCCATCTTGTGGCTGTGGGGGCAGCTATCATTGTCATGGAGTGATGACTAATTTGCATATTACTCTTTTATTAAATAGAATGTGGCTATGGGTGCCTCCATCTTGTGTTCATGGAGTGGCCATCTTGTGGCTGTGGGCGCCGCCATCTTGGGGCGGCCATCTTTGTCATGGAGTGACACCTAATTTGCATATTACTCTTTTATTAGATAGCATGTCTTAGAGAAACAGATTATTTAACCAGATTAAACTGTGCCCAAAATAAGGGAAAGTGGCTCATTTTAAAAGTCCATTTTTATAAATGAAGTGCACACAAATCAGTACAAGGAGTTACTTATATATAGTTTGACTTTTGGAGGTGTTTTTCAGTTTTTTCAGCTTTTTGATTGTATGACTATTTTATGGCTAATATGAAAACTAGATAAGAGCCCTGTGACTATTACAATTTTTATTATTTTTAGAGTTCCATATGAATTGGTCCTGCAATAATCTTTTGATTTTGATTAAGATAAGCTTGTGAATTTTTAAAATTTATTTTTCCAGGTTTATTGAGATATAATTGAAATATAATCCTATCTAATTATAGGATTAGGCAAATTAGGCATCACTCTGTGACAAAGATGGCCACCCCCATAGCCACAAGATGGCTGCCCCTATGGACACAAGATGGAGGCACCCATAGCCACATCCTATCTAATAAAAGAGTGATATGCAAATTTAGGCATCACTCCATGACAAAGATGGCTTCCCCCATAGCCACAAGAGGGCAGTGCCCATAGCCACAAGATGGCCACCCCCATGGCCACAAGATGGCTTCCCCCATGGACACATCCTGTCTAATAAATGAGTAATATGCAAATTAGGCATCACTCTGTGACAAAGATGGCCTCTGCCATGGCCACAAAATGGTGGCGCCCAGTCCAGCTCAGCCCCGCCACTGAAGTGGTCAGGCCTGTTAGCCAGGCAGGTGGTGGGGGAGGCGGGGGGCCTGAGGGGCAGAATAGGTGATCAAAGGGGGCTGGGGGTCCCCTGCCCAGGCCAGAGGCATTTGCCAGAGGCTTCAGGCATGGGCAAGGGCAGAGCCAGTGATCGGAGGGGGCAGGGGCAGAGCCGGTGATTGGAGGGGTATGAGGGTGCCCTACTCAGGCATAAGGCCTGGGCCAGAGGCCTCAGGCCTGGGCAGGGGCAAGGCCAGCAATCGGAGGGGCAGGGGCGGAGCTTGAAATGGCAGGGATCTGGGCAACAGTGGAACTAGCAAACCGGGGGTCTGGGGGTCCCCTGTCCAGGCCTGCAGCCTTGGCCAGAGGCTGCACTGGGGCAGAGGTGGAGCCAGCAATCTCTCAGGGCTTGGGCAGAGGCAGAGCTGGTGATCAGAGGGGCAGGGGCGAAGCCTGCACTCACAGGGTCTGGGCACCAGTGGAGCCAGCAAAGCAGAGGTGTGGGGGCCCCTGTCCAGGACTGCAGCCTTGGCCAGGGGCTGCTAGTGGGGCAAGGGCAGAGCCGGAGATGGCAGGAGGCAGAATCAGAGCTGGTGATCACAGAGGCCTGGGCTCTTTGAAGCCGGCAATTGGAGGGGTTTGGGGGTCCCCTGCCCAGGCCTACATCCTCGGCCAGAGGTTACAGGCCTAGGCAGGGGTGGAGCTGGGATTGGAGAGACAGGGGTGGAGCTGGTGATTGGAGTGAACTACAGAGGAAACACCTTTTCTGACCGCTCATTGGCTAAGCTCCCTGTGTGCCACTGGTAATATTCTTAGTAACTTGTATAATAAGAATCCCTAAAGGCGATCTAGGGCATTTGCACCATACTCCTAGAGAAAAAAAATGAAGGTCCACAGCTGGAGGGCTAAGAAACGTCATATCCTGCTCAAGCCAGTTTGGCTCAGTGCCTGATGCCTCCGCCTGCTGACTGCAGGGTCTGGGTTCAATTCTGACCAAGGGCATGTACCTAGGTTGCAGGCTCCTCCCTGGCCAGGGCCCAGGTCAGGGCATATGCAGGAGGCAACCAATCAAAGTGTTCCTCTCACTTTGCAGTTTCTCTCTGTTTGTCCCTTCTCTTCCTCATTCTCTAAAAATCAATGGAAACATATCCTCAAGTGAGGATAAAAAAGAAAGAAAGAAAGAAAGAAATGTCATATCCTATGAGAGAAAGACACATCTTGAAAATGCTTAAAGAAAGTTGACATTTTTTTCATGGTGAATGGACTGAAGTTCGTGTTGATGAAAACACCTGGTGGCTGCGGTGACTGGCAGTGGCTGCAGCAGCGGGATGATGGGATTGATGGCTTCTCCTGATTATCCTGGTCACCTTCCACAAAGGGAGGCCAGACTGTGGCTTAGGCCCGCTCCCCAACGGGATCAGGGAGCAGGCCTAATCCATCAGTAGGACACCCCCTAAGGGCTCCTAATATATGAGAGGGGACAGGCTGGACTGAGGACCCTGCCACCCAGTGTACGAATTTCGTGCACCGGGCCCTCAGTCGATAATAATAAAATTATTTTTATTATATCATCAATAATTCCATGAGGTAAAATTTAAACAGTTTTAGTATCTGGGCTAGGGACCATATTCTAAGCTATTGCTTTAAAGTATGTAGCCCCATTTAGTGCTTCATCTTGAATTCATTTAGTTTTTTTTCTAAAGATATGCTTTACTTATCTTAATTTACCTGTAATACACTTAGGGATAAAACTGGTGATACATTTGATTTCATAGAAAATTAGTGCAGACATAATGTCAAATGGTATAGAAACACCCCCAAAATTTTGTGCATAAAATGAATGGAAAACACTCTTAAAAAGTTTATTTTAAATTCCCTTAAATATAAGGCATTAGGCTTATGTGTTCATTTCTACATTTAAATTCTTCATTAAAGTTTCAGTCAGTCACAGTTGATGACAATACCTCAATGCTTATTTCAGATTTCCTGAAAAATTATTCCCTCCAAAAAAATTCACTAAGACTATAAACTATAAACACAAAAAGACAGTCTTTGGAGGTTAAGGATAGTTAAAATAGAAGAAATAAAAAAATAAAGGAACTAAAAGCTTATTTAATTATTCAGTCATGCATATTAAAAGGATTATTTGTCAACTCCCATAAGTATTCTCAAAAGCCTTATGCTTCTGTCAAAAAAGCATTTGATTCATTGCTTTTTGGAAGGTAAAATTCTTTTTGTAAACTTTCCTGGAGAGTGTTTCTTTAAAGACTGTTCACATTTCTTTCCTTTTGCATTTACTTAAGGTAAAGAGAGGTGCACAAGGAGAAAGTAGAGACCAAGTGTTGGATGAATCTCAGCTTAACCTTGCTATGTATAAGGTGGAGGAAACCAGTCTCCATTGCACTTCCGGCTATCAATGACCTGGAGGCATTTCTCTGTCTAGTTATCATCCTATAACAGCTCCTTTCTTGCTAGGTCATTAAGATCCCCTGCAAGCCTCTGTGACAAGCTCTGCTTCTCAGGAACTCAAGATTAATACTTTAGGGAGACTTTGGGAATTCCTTGTTATCAAGTTGATCTATGAGAGTTTTTCTTTTTCTACTGGTGTCAGGATTGTACGGTTGCCATAGAGGAAGTCAAGCTAACATAAACATATACATGGGTACACATCTTAAATCCATTCTCTCTAGCCTTTCTCTTTTCTATATTAATTATCCAAATGGTTAATTATCTCTATATGAGATAGGTTTGTGTTAAAGAAAAATAATACAACTGAATGTTGGAGTAGGGCTGATATTATAGTTTGGAGTAATGTTTCAACTTGATTTGGATAAAATTGGTGTTACCCTAAGGTGATTTTTCTATTAAATCTCTAGAAATCTTCCTAATTGACTGGAGTTGTCTTAAAATCACATATTTTCCTTGCCTTCACTTCACCTTTACTAGTGGAGAGAGCACTGGTAGACAGATCTTTGCAGAAGCCCCTTCACCTTTCTGAATTATGGTTAATCTATCTATCTGTAAGGTACAAATTTGGATGAGATGATTGCTAAGGGGATGCCAGCTGTCTGGGCTTCATAAGTCATCATAAGGTGCACTGTAACCACGCCACACTTCCATTCATTGTTAGGTTTTTCATCACGATGTATATGTTGATTTTGCCCTTTATCCCATATATCAGTTGTGACATGTTAAAATAAATGAGGATTATCTCTGAGACATAAATGTTGGGTAAAGGTCAAATGGTTTACTAACTGTGGTCAAATTCCTTGGTATTCTCTACCATATGTGTAACATTAATATTGGCATTTATGATGAAAGAGAGGGAGAGGAAGGCTGTCAAGGGGATGATTGTTTCAACTTGAGTGATATGTTAAAATTGTAATGATTTTTCTGATAATCATCATCATGCAGTAAATGCCTATTTGATTCTGGCATTGTCCTGGTTGAAAAATATGGGTAAGTTGAGGCAAGGATCTAGTTGACTTAGCCAGGATATTGATAGTTTCTGTGCTAAATTGTGAGAAGATTTGGCTCAGTGAAAGGGAGCAGGAAAGCATGCTATGTCAACCAAAATGCAAAAGGTATTGGAAAGGGTTTGGGGAGGAAGAGGAAGATACCAAAAAGTCTAGAGAACAGACATTCTATACATTATGAAAAAAATCATCTTGACTATGGGAAATAACACCAATAGAAAATAACACCAATTATAAAATGTCACGGGTAATCATTATTAATTTGAAGCTGCTTCCACCAATGAGTTAAGACCAAGTATTCAAATAGAAGGTAATTATTTCAATAGTACTTTCAGATGCTTTATATTCTATTAAGTAAATTGGAGGAAGCACATCTATCTATCAATAGACCTGCAAAAAGGGTGCAGTTATTCTACACTAATAACAATAGACAGAAGCCTAGTGTGGGAAAAGTGGGGGGTAGAGGGTGAATTAGTAACCTTTTGGCAATGGAGTAACTCCTTTAGGCCTTAGGGTGCCATTCAGTTCATACATTTTTTCACTAATTAACACCCTTGGGTCCAAGTATTAATGCAGGCCAAGCAGGGAATGGTTCACTCCCTAGGCATCAGGAACACAGGCCCATTATTATTGTTTATAGTATAATATTGTACTTACCCACACCTTTGATCAAATACTTTTTTTTTTCTTTCCAAAACACTCTCATTAATCCTAGTACCATCATTTGGATTAAATAAGTAAACCACTGTATCATTATTTCTATTTTTGAGAGAAAGGAACTAGCCCAGAGGAGAAGCAGCAAACTTTCTCAGGTCCTGGTGAGTTATAAGTGAAAAGGGGACACAAAATCAGGATTCCTGGCTTTCCTTCTTGGGCTAATGAAAAGATGTCGGGAACTGACTCTAGAAATCAGCAAATACTTTTTCCCACTCATCTCCTTCTTACCTGCAGTACTTTCATTTGATAAAAGAGCCAAGGAGCATTTTTCCTTCCCCCAATGATTGAAGAGGGTCATTGGTTCACTGGCTACCAACATTTAAAAATTTTTGAAATATATATAGCAAACCTAGTCTTCTCATGACATTTAAAAACTTTAATATGCAAGCATATAGGCCTAACCAATGTACACAGACAACGGGGAGGGGGTGAGGGCATGGGTGGGGGGTATGGGCAGTAATGTGGGGATAAGGACACATGTGTAATAACTTAATCAATAAAAACTTAAAAAAAAACCTTAAAAAAATGATCTGATAGTACATTCTACAGGAAAATCCATTTGTGAAATTTAACATTAAAAAGGAAACTATTGCCTGGCCGTGGTGGCTCAGTGGTTGAGTGTTGACCTATGAGCCAGGAGGACATGGTTTGATTCCCTATCAGGGCATATGCCTGGGTTGCAGGCTCGATTCTCTGTGTGGGGCATGTAGGAAGCAGCAGATCAATGATTCTCTCTCATCATTGATGTTTCTATCTCCCTCTCCCTCTCCCTTCCTCTCTGAAATCAATAAAAAAAATATTTTTGAAAAGTAATCTATCCCTTAAGCACATAAGAGGAAAAGGGTCCATTTCAGCAATGTGAGCAACTGAGATATCATGAAGATCATTGAACACATAGACATGTGAGCACCCAGAACCCGGAACTTCCATTGAGTAGTCAAATGACCTCTAACCCATGTCATTTTGTGCCTTATTTTTCCTATAGATTTTCTAGTTTTCCTCTCTAATTTCTAAAAAAATCTTTCATTCTTTCAAATTATGAGATTTGTCTGAGAGATGATTTGTAGTTTAAAAATAGAAGACTTAGCTTTCATGACAAATTGGCAGACTCCCAAGGGAAGTGGGATTCACTGACAATTTTAGGTTTCCTGTACTTATAAAAGCATTGTGGCTTTAGGGAATAGGGACTCATTCATCAAACCTTGGGTAATCTGGTATAGTAGAATAATCATTTTTGGGACAGAAATATATTTTTCTATGTGTGTTACATCTATAGGGTGACTACTAGGTCTTCATTTAAACCTATGGTATTATCAAAAAGAATTAAGAACATGGGCTTTGAAGTTCTTAAAACCTTATGTAACCTTGGACATTTAACCTAAGTCTCAATTTTCTCTTTTGTAAAATATGCAAATAATTGTACTTACCACAAAGCAATAGATGAGAGAGTGCATTTAAAGTGCTTTATGCAGTGCCTGTAACATAGTAAGAAGTCAATTAATATTGGAAGTTATTATTAACCATTGGGACTGTTGACTTATAAAAATTAAGGTTTAAAAATGTATAATAATTGTCGATGACCATAAATTTCACTGTTTTACCCAATTCCTTTGTCAACATTGAAGAAAACAAGAAAGTTTCTTAGCAGTGTTTGAACTAAGTTACAGAAATTTGCCCATTTGATCGATATTTTATTATCATCTCTCTTAGTTCTACATGATTAGGAGGAAGCTATTATTGGGAAGAGACTCAGCTACAGTAATTCATAAGTTTGTCATCACATTAAAATCATTCAGGGATGATCCTTAAAATCCCAATGTCCAGGCTGTACCACAAATAATTCAACAGAATTTCTGGGTGTGAGATCAGGCTTTACTTTTAGAACTCCACAAGGATTTCCATAGATAGTTGTAGTGTTAGCCCTGCACTTTAGTGAACACCGGGTTTGTGGGGAACCTGGTGATTCCAGGGTCCCACCCTCAGAGATTCTGCATTCAGTACATCTAGGTTAAGGCCTGGGGATTTTCATTTTTATTTTATTTTTTATTTTTTAAAATATGTTTTTTTTTGTTTAAATTTTGTTTTATTGCTTAAAGTATTACAAAGAGTGTTAGATAAGTCTCCTTTTTTTCCCTTGACCAAAAGAAAAATGTTTTATTGATTTTTTACAGACAGCAAGGGAAAGGAATAGAGAGTTAGAAACACCGATGAGAGAGGAACATCCATCAGCTGCCTCCTACACACCCCCTTCTGGGAATGTGCCTGCAACCAAGGTACATGCCCTTGACCAGAATCGAACCCGGGACATTGCAGTACGCAGGCTGACCCTCTATCCACTGAGCCAAACCGGTTAGGGCGGGATTTTCATTTTTAACAAGAACCCCCTAAAATTCCCCTCCTCTTGGTGATTCTGGCTGAGTAGTCTTAGGACCACACATAGGGAAATATTAGTGTTGACTAGTAATCTATTTAGTGATCCCATTTTGAATTCATAAGGTTCTAAATCAGAGTAAAGACCTCATCAATAATATACATTATTCTGTCTCTTCCAAGTCACCATATAAGGAACTTCCATTTGCTTTTAGATGTGTGGTAAAAATTTAAATTAGCATCTCACAGTTTTGGGTTAGTTTTTTGAGAACAACTGCAAAGCTGCCTTAATTCATCAGGTGAGAGGTTGATTCGTGGAGACACACCTGGGAAGTTTTCCAGAGACCTGGTCTGCTCACATCACAGATTTGCCCACAGGGTTCAGCCCATTGTTTTAGATAATTCTATTAAATTTTAAAAATAGGCTTTCACAATAATTAACCTTTAGTTTTTTAATCATCTACTTAGATTTCTATAACTTTACTATGGTTTCATTAAATGAAAGCTTTTCTGATGAGCCTCATGTAACACTCTTACATTTAATGTTGGACTTCCTGTTTGCTTTGTAATAAAATATAACTAAAATTTGCACATGCTTTATTTTTCTCAAGTCCCTTTCAGCTTCTTGGGCTTGACATTCCTTGGAGACACACCATGCATTTCCCTCTTGTGAAATCTGAGCTGTAAGCATACTCTGTTTAACCCCTGCAGCCAACTCCAGTATAAATTGTTCTTGGGAAAGGCCAACAGGGTATGACTTTTAAAAATATTTTTTTTATTGCATTTCAAGCCAAGTATATTAAGTATCCAAAAAAGCAAAATAAAAAAAGAAAAGAAAAACAAACATTATTAGAGGCCTTAGATTTTAGGGAAAAATGAGTATAATGTTCACTAAGCACCAAATGGATGGTAACGTAATTTGGCTTTTTAAAGTGTTAGGTTGTTTGCTAATTAACATGGCAATATGATGATATCATGGGCCCTTTTTCAAAAGCCAACTTTGTAATTTATGGCCTGTGGAACTAAGGTTTTATAATCTGTTAATGATATGGCAGATTGAGAATAGCCATTCCAGTTCTTTATTCTTAATTCTGAGAACTGGTAACTTAAGCAGCTGTGCTCATCTTTACTGTTCATCGTATGAGAGTTGTGAACATTACTCTTGTCTTGGGCATTACTTTCAATGCCCCTGCAGAGATGTCCTGGTAAGAACCACCTTCATAAAAACATTTCTGGTGACCTATAGGCCAAGGGTCAAGGGAAAGTTGCTCCACTGAACTGAGATGGACATTAGTCACTATAAGAAAACCCCCACTTTGCCCAGAATGTACTGAATTACCAAATACCTCTAAAGACTGAGAGGATGTATGTGGAAAGACTCTTATCTTCCAAAGCATCCATTAATCCATTCATTCAACAGACATTTTAGATCACTTACTGTATGCCAGGTACTGTTTAGGCATTGGGGATATAGCACTGAGCAAAATTCCTGTCCTCATGGAGATTACATTGTAGTGGGAGAAGGTGACAAAAAAGGAAATAAGGAAGTAAATTAAACAGTATGTAAGATGTTGGTAAGTGTATTAGAGAAAAGTAAACAGCAAAAGAGAAAGGGAGGATGTTAGTGGTAGAGTATTATTGAAATTTTGTTAATAAAAATCAAAGAAGGCCTCACTAAAAAGTGCCAATTGAGTAAGGTCGTGAGAGAGGAGACAAGATTTATGTGGGTATTTGGAAAGAGCAGTCCAGGCAGAGAGGGATATGTACAATGGGCCTGAGGTAGAGAGTGCCTAGACAGTCATAGATGAGGACCAGGATCTTTAGGTGAGGTGGAATCTATCACTGGTTGGAATTAACCAAGTGAAGCTAATTAAACTTAAAATGTTTATTTTCTAGCCTTGGAAATGGAGGCCCTTTCTAACTTCAAAATTCTCCTTATCTTCCTCTGCTGCCCTTCTATTCTTCCTTCTTCCTCTCTCCCTGACTTGTTTGTGGAACTATCCCGCGTTTAAAATTTTCTTCTTAGAACTCTTCCATCAAGGAGAATAAAGATTCAGAACTAAATAGCCATGGCCTTGTCCCCCAAGGGAACATTCTAAAAGATGTCTGATATCTTATAATTTTTTATGAAGATACTTCTAGCCACATGAGAACTACATACAAAAGATAATTGCAATTAATAACCCAGTTTTATAGTGAAAATTACAGACGTCAATTTGCAATAGAAGATTGGCATGTGTTCGGGTCAGGAGATAACAGAGATTAAGCTGGTTTGGACTTCATTGGGAGGTGCCATGGTGATGGTGTAGGGAGCAATACATAAGCCTTGGCTTCAGGGAGATGTGGAGTTTGAACTCTAGTAATGACATTTTCCAAACCTCAGTTTTCTCATCGTCATATGGCAAACACCTCATTTATATTTGGAGGCCAATACCTTGTCTGAGTGCCCTTATAAACGTTTAGGCAGAAACAGTGAAAGAAGTTCAGTGAAGAAAGACAAGGAAATGGACTAAAGGGGTTTCTTTTAGGAAAACACAGAGAGGAGCGTATTCATAGGCTAAAGGCAGGAAGCCAGTCAAGATTCAAAAGGTAAAAGGCTCGTGCCCTTTCACTTTCATGCATTCCTGCTGGGAAGGCTGCAGATAGGACACTGCTGTCATCACTTCCTTATAAAGCTGCCATTGTGCCTCATGCTCTGAGGTAGTCATGAATTGATGTAGAGTGGAGTGACAGGGGCGACTAGGAGCCTGCAGGTCCTTGTTTATCAATAATTACCTTCTGGGTGTGGACTCAGGTGCTGATAACAACTGTTGGTTTAACTAGTGTGATTTATGGCCTGTGAACATAATCTGTCTGTGAGAAAGAATTAGTGCAAGTCAACTTTGGTGAGGAGGTGACTTTTAGTTTGATTTCTTTGAATCTTAATGACTGTGGAAAGATGTTCTCAAATCTTGTTTAAAGAAATGAAAGAATGAATATAAGGCACATGCATAATGTCTGGCACATAGGAGATGTTCAGCCAATGGCTATTGGCTGTCACGATAATTTCAGTAACAACATATACCTATATTTAAAGTATTATTGGCTTTATTAAAAATGTGGAATAATAGTAATACATTTAAGAATTGAGTAGTATTACATGAGGGTAAAATTATCACAGTTTGAAATGAAATAGGAACATAGAAAATATTCATCTCAACAGTTTTTGGTCTAGGAGAGAAAAATCATGTACTAAACAAAAACACACAAAATTTTGCTTAGATGAAAGAACATGCTTGCATCAAAAGCAACTTGAGACTTTCCTTGATTCTAGTCTCTCAAAATAAAAATGTAACTGTTTATCATCTGGTGTCTTTTTAAAAACATTGAAACTTTTTAACTGTAGTTGATCATCATTCATGTGAAATGAAAAGCTGTTGCTTATAATAGATGAAATTACTTCATAATAACATACATATGGGAATGAAAATGAAATACAGAAAATGAAATATGGCTTAATGTACTTGAGAACTGTGTGTCACCGAAAATCTGGTCAGAACATGCTGACTTCCCTTTCTTTGCTTGAGAAGACAATGCATGCTATGTAATAGGGGGGGTAAAAAGTTGGGAAATGACCCAAGCTTTTCCTTCTATGCTCTGAAATGTATGCACTGATGTTCAAGAAACGTTTGTATTGTTTTATTGCTTCTTACTGTGTTCTGGGTGCTTCAATATATTGCCTACATTGAACACACACATCCATCTCATGAGAAAAGCATCATTATCTCTATTTACGGATGAGAAAATATGTCTATGTGACTAAAAAAAATAGGTGTTTTTTTCCCATGGAGATTATATAGCATGTTATTAAACAATGAATGAGTTACCAATGAGATCAAGCTAGAAGTAAAAAATTACCTGGAAACAAATGAAAATGAATACACACAACCTCAAATCTATGGGACACAGCAAAAGCAGTCCTGAGAGGGAAGTTCATGGCATTACAGGCTTACCTTAAGAAGAAAGGAAAACCTCAAATAAACAACTTAACCTTGCACCCAGAAGAACTAGAAAAAGAACAAGAAAGTCCAAAGTTGAAGGAAGGAAATAATAAAGATCAGAGAAGAAATGAATGACATAAGCAAACAAACAAAAAATCCAAACCAAACCAACGAAACAAACAAAGACAAAGGATCAATGAAATAAGAGCTGGGTCTTTGAAAAGATAAACAATATTGATGAAAATTTAGCCAGACTCATCAGGAAACAAAGAAAGAGAACCTAAATAAATAAAATCAAAATGAAAGAGGCAAAGTTAACAGCTGACATCACAGAAATACAAAAGACTGTAAGAAAATGCTATGAACAACTTATATGTCAACAAATTGGACAACCTTGGTGAAATGGACAAATTCCTGGAAACATACAATCTGCCAAAACTGAATCAGGAAGAATCAGAAAACCTGAATAGATTGATAACAACTAATGAAATTGAAACAATAATAAAAAAAAACTCCCAGCAAATAAAATTCCTGGACCAGATGGCTTCACAGGTGAATTTTACCAAACATCTGAAAAAGAGCTAACATCTATCCTCCTCAGAGTATTCAAAAAATTTAAATGGAGGAAAGACTTCCAATCTCTTTTATGAGGCTAGCATTGTCCTCATTCTAAGTCCAGATAAAGAAATTATAAAGAAAAAATTATGGGTGAATATCCCTGATGAATACAGATGCTATAATCCTCAACAAAATATTAGCAAATGGGATCCAGGTATACATTAAAAAGATTATACAACAACTAGGATTTATTTCAGGGATGCAAGGTTGGTATAATATTCACAAATCAATAAATGTGATATATCACATAAATGAAACGAAAGATGAAAATCACATGACCATAACAATAGATGCAGAAATTTTGTTTTTATAAAATCCAGCATCCATTTATGATTAAAAAAAAACCTCAGCAAAGTGGGAATAGAGGGTTCATACCTCAACATAATAAATGTCATATATGACAAAACTACAGCCAACATTATACTCAATGGACAAAACTAAAAGCATTTCCCTTAAGCTCAGGAATAAGACAGGGTTGTCTGCTTTTACCAGTCTTATTCAATATAGTACTGGAAGTCCTAACTATAGCACTTATATACTCTGCTTCCCAATTTGCTGTAGTCTACATCTGTCACTGTCTTACCATCTCATCTATAAAGATATCTAGGAATCAGGGCAATTGTTGACAAAAGACACTGTCATGCAGAAAGTTCCTCTAGGTAATACAGATTGTGATCCTTGGAAGACCTAAACCTGGCAATG
>PVJC01019038.1:0-30648 GCA_004026665.1 Murina feae
GGCCTGTAGCTTGAGGGAACCATCTTGTACCTTCCACCGAGCTGTCTTGTGCCTCTGAGTGAACAGACCCCTGGGAAGGACTCTGACTGGCTTGGTTTCCCAAACAGGTTGTTCTGAACATCACCCGGCAAATGCATCTCTCTCCTGAGTTGGTCACCAGTTCACTTGCCAGCATATTCTCAGGGATGCCATCCTGGGAAGCCCCCAACCAGCCCCTGGTTCGCAGGTAGTCCCCCCTGCACACCAGGGACATGGGGAAAACCTGCCAGATACACCCTCCGGGGAGCAGGGGTGGGAGCGCCACTAACCAGCTGGTAGCTCAGGATGTTGGTCAGCACTGAGCTCACTCCAGTCATAGCCTTTCTTACCCCTCAGCAGCTCTCACCGACAGCGGGGGGATGTGTCGGTAGACATGGCAGCCGTGTCGTTGGCTAGGCTGGGAGGTTGTGCTGTATTTGCCGAGAATGCCGCCCACAGTGAGGTGCACCTTTAGGAGGCACATTCGAAGCCTCACCTGGAGGAATTGTTGAAATGAGACCGAGGTCCTCCTAAGTAAAGATCACGCAAGTACAAAGAACAACACAAACGCTGCTCAGGGCCCGAGTGGGGCGTCTCCCGGCAGCCTGAACCTACAGGCCGGTGGCCAGCTTCCGCGCTCAGGCGCTGTGTGAGGGTCTACCATCACCGAAAACTCTTGTGGCTTCAGGCAGAAGGGGCACCCTCAATTTCCTTGAATTTTCCTTGGGAACGCTGCGTCTTCGGTAACTTGACCTATTTTGTGCTGCTATTTCTGTTGAAGGTAGTAAGATTTTGTTCCTGCCTACGTGGCCACAGTATGAAATTCACCGCATTTAGACATGGAAGGGATGTTGGAGGTCATGGAGCCTGTCTGTCGGGATCTCAGGGCAAGTTAGAATTTGCATCGTGTTTTGTCACTGATGTGTCACTCAGCATCCAGGCGGGGTGGCGGCCAGCTCCGTGGTTCCCTTGCCCCCTGCAGCTTGGACCTTCCTAGTTTGTGAGAGGTGCCTGCTCTCTGCTGTGCGAAGCTGTTTTGTTTTTAGTTTTGTGGATTTGTGTGTTTTTTTGCCCAGCTAGCTTTTAGAAGGAGAAGCTGACCAGATCGGTGCCTGTTTGTTAGGAAAGGTGCTCACAGTCCTATCAGAAACGCAGTGCGCGAAGTTTCCCACAGTATCAGGCACCTGGGCGGCTGGCGACGCCCGAAGGTAATGAAAGGAGATAGCGGAGAAGTGGAGATTACGTGCCCCAGGGGAGTTATGCCCATTTCTGCCCGGAGCCTCAGCCAGGGATTCCCCTTCTCCCTCATGTGACAGGCTGGAGAAGTCTCCATCCCCAGGGCTGGCTGACATGGCAGCGGCGGGAAAACCAGACCATGAATGGGGCCCCTGTCTCCCATCTCCATCTCCGGGGTGGGGGGGGGTAGTGGGAGGTGCCCAGAGGGAACCCCCACTCTGAGAAAGGGGCCAGGCTTTCTGCTGCTCCTAGGCCTGCCTCTGGGTGAACCCGTTCTGACCCAGGACTTTTCCTCTTGGGGGGCGGAGGGGGGGTCAGGAGGTGGTGCAGGGAGAAGAGGGGTGAACAGCCACGAGCTGGGTCGGACTTTCCATTTCCGGGAGGTCTGTGCACGAGGCCTTCCGTCATCTTGTGTCTTGGAACGCCGACCACCTCGGCAGCACTTGATTTTGGAGGATCTGCTGATGGCTCTGTGCCCCGTGAAGCCGGTTTGGTTATTAGCTCCAGTGGCACGAGCACCAAACGAAACGGCACTGCCATGGAAGACACGGTTGCCTCCATGGGTCTGTGAAAGGAGGTCTGGGCCCAGGGCGCTCTGCTTAGCCCAAGGGTGCTGCTCCTGGGGCCTGGGCAGGGGAGAGGGAGGCTCTGCCTTGCAGGGCTGGAGTGGACGGGTGGGGTCAGCGGGGAGACTCCACTCAACCGCAAGGTGCCTTCCCATGACCTGGGTACTGCTGGCCCCACCTCTGGGTGGCAGGTGATGGCAACCCCGAAAGGGCAGGACTCAGGAGACCGTGGACATTTCCCAGGCTGATCTGATGTGCTAGGGACTCAGCCCGCAGACGGGATGGGGTTAAGGAGATAATGTGACGTGGTCGGGGGCTCCAGGGTTCCCTGTTGGCTTTAGAAAGTGGCACCGACCTCCTGGCTGCCTGACCGGTTCCACGAGGCTGCAGCTGCACAGGGTTGGCACCCGGACAGAGAATATGCTCTTTAATGGCAAAGCGCCCTTGGGGGGAGGCTGGGCTCGCGGGCATGGTAGATCCGCATGGTCTTCCCAGGTCGTTGAACTGCATGGTGGACCTCTTCCCGGGTCCTTAATTTGCGGGGTCAAATCTGGGCCCAGGGATTCCTAGTGCAGCCGTGATGACGTTTCAGCCATCTGCTAGCTCTTGGCAGGAGCTCGCTTGGGGACAGGGAGGTGAGGCGATTGCTCCGAGGATTACTAGTGTTTGCCTCATGCCGCTGCTGTTGGTGAGGGTTAGCATGCGGAGGCAAATTCTAGAACCTGGTTTCAAAGAAAGCCTTTGGGCCACGCAGAGCAGTTTCAGAAATGCCTGTGAGATGGAAGCCCAGAGGCAGCTGAGCAGGTAGTGCAACCTCTTGGCCGGCGGGTGCTGGGTGACGTCTCTCCCTCTGCCGGGAGGTCCTCCCACCGAAAGGCTGGCCTCCAGCCTTCCGCCTTGCATGCAGGCTGCCTTCGTGCAGTCATTTCCATAAACCAAACCAAACAAACGAAAGATGCCAAACCAGTTTAGCAAAACCCGCCAGGTTTAGGCAAATGCCGTGAGCTTCTTCCCCTTCCCTACTGCAGCTGCTCTGAGACAGGAAGTGGAGCGAAACCCTTGGGCTGTTGGGAGAACTGGGCAAAGCCACTCCCTGAGGCTCCGGGTAACCTGGGAGCGGCAGGCCTCTCATCAGCGTGTGGATAACCTGCTGGGAGGCGGTCGGGAGCCCTGGTGGGCGCACAAGCCTTAGGAAGATCTGACCCGACAGGTCGAGGGGGAGGGGAAAGAAACCTTTATCGGGGATCGCCAAGATGCGGAGCTGGTGAACAGAAGCGCTTGCCGGTCTTTTGAGCCTTGCCCTCCCATGGGTCATGTGAAAAGACAATGGTAAGAGTGGCGGTTAAAGTCACTGAGCTGCACGAAGGGGAGATAACGCTGAGTTCATCTACGAACGCGAAAGGCGGTCTCGTGGTGTCCGCCACGATTACTTCCTACCGGGGGTGACCGCAGCGCCGGCTTCTGCAGCGTCTCCCAGAAGCTTTATATAGACGACCTCATACAAATTTGCAAGCAAGGTTTTTAAAAAAATACGTAATTTTCAGGTTGGTCTGTGAGTGCAAGCCCTGGAGGGAGAGTTGCACCTGGGACGAGGGTCTGTCTGCCCCGCAGCAGACTCGTCGCTGTGCGGACCCCTCGTTGTTGGGTCACAGGCAAAGCCCTGAAGGCCCTGCACTGTCTCGCCGCCTGTGAGCCTGTAACGCAGCGGCCGGGGACCGGCGGCTTCGGGGTGAGCGCCTTGGACAGGTGAGGCCCACCTGGTTCTCCAGGGGCGTCAGCGCCTCCCGACCGACCGTCTCGCCAGGCCTCCCACAGCCCTTGGTGTTGGGAAAGCCTCCGACTCCTGTCCCCGTCTCCGAGGGGCCTGTCCCTGCGAGAAGGACTCGCTGAGCAAGCGAATGAGTTGTGACTTCATTTTCACACGTAAAGAGCCGCATGGCGCTTCCAGGTAACGGGTAACAGGTAACAGGTGTGAACTCAGAGGCTTGAGTTCCTATAGGCTAGAAACAGGACCCTGCCCAGGCCCAGGCCCGCTCAGTGGCGGCTCTGCAGCGCTGTCCCCTCCTGCTGGTCACAATGCTGCTGCCCCAGGGAGAGTTCAGAGTGGCTCACAGTGTGATCAACATTCTCTCTCCTCGAGGACCAGGCTCCCTGCTGAGCCAGGACACCCGAGCTGTTTGTACTGCGTGCTGTGTTGGGGGGAGAGAGGTGATGGGATTAGAAAGAAGGAGAAGGCAACACCAAGACTGAACCCTGGAGGGAGAGGAAGGCCAGGTCCCGCTGAGCCGCCTCAGGGAGGAGCAGGAGCTTGATTCTGAGAGCAGCCTCTCAGGCAGGCTTCCCGAGAGACCCGCGGCAGCAAGAGGAGGCCGTGGAAATCTGACCCTCACTCCTCACACGCGTGCTTGCGAATGGCGGAGCCCTTCGCAGGTTCAGGACGTCAGAGCGCGCCCGAAGCCGAGGTGTGCGGGCGACGGGGTTCAGAGTTGTGAGCCTTCGTTTCATGAATCCTCACCCACGGATATTTTTCCATTGATTTTTAGGGAGAGTGGAAGAGAGAGGGAAAGACAGAGAGAGACCTCCGTGTGAGAGAGACACGTCGATTGGTTGCCTCCTGCACACACCCCTGACCAGGGCCCAGGCTGGGGAGGAGCTTGCAACCTAAGTACGAGCCCTTGACCGTAATCGAACCCAGGACCCTATGGTCTGCAGGCCAACGCTCTATCCAGTGAGCCACACGGGCCAGGACAGAGTTGTCAGTCTTCATCTTCGGTTCTGCGCTGCGGCTCCTGCCCCATTTTCACACCTGTCCGTGCTGGTAACTGTGTCTGCCTCCTGCCAACCTAGTTACCGAGCCCCTTAGGAAGCAGATCCCTTAATATTCTGTGGGTGTGGATCTGCGACTGTGCCAGGCACAGGAGAGATGTGAGGGGTAGGACAGAGCCTGTAGTTTCTGATCTGGGACGGGGGGACGAGGGGTTGCAATCTATACGTACAGGACTGTGTGGGAAGTGCTGACGGGGCCTGCGTGCGGATGCTGATGAATCATGTGAGGGAGGGCATCCTGGAGGAGGTGACACCTGAGCAGAGGCTTGGAGGACCAGGTAACGAGGCAGAGCAGGGAAGGTGCTCCGGGCAGTGAGAACCGTGTGAACAGAGCATGAGAAAGGAGGGTGCATTCAGGGACCTGGCAGCCACCCAAAACGTCTGGGAAGGGGGTGGGGAGGCCACAGGTGGCAGCGGTGAGGTGGGTGAGGCTGTTGGGACTGGGGGCAGGAACGGAGTCTGCCTGTCTGGAATCTGCCTGAAGCAATGAGGAGCCACGAATGAATCTTAATGTCGGTGTCATCGCTGGAATGAGAGGCCCATGAGCACGGGGACCATGTCTGTGTGGTTGGCAGCTGCAGCCTCTGCACCCAGCACAGCCCCTGGCACAGCGCAGCTTCTCAGTGGGGACTGAGTGAACCCATGAGCGAACTGCCTCTGCTTGATGGGTCCCCGGTCCCTGCGGTGGAGGCTGGGAGGCTGCTAATCAGGAAGTCACCTGACGGTGGCTCAGGAGAGGGGCCGGGATAGAGGAGAAACCTGCTTTGAGAGGCTCGGAGTGGAGCCCCAGGGGCACACGGGGTGTGGAAGGGAAGGGAGGGGAAGGGTTGGCGACCACTCCCAGATTCCCACTCGGACACTTTGCAGGAGGAGCGCAGTGTGGGAAGGACCGGGGAGGAGAGCGGGTTCTGTGAGGGGCACATTGGGTGGAGAGATCTAGAACAGCCGGTGGAACCAACCTGTGAAGCTTGGGATGCAGGATTTGAGAGCCTAAGAAGGCAGGTGTCCCGGCAGGAAATAGGGATTTAAGGTTGACTAGGGCCAGCCAGAAATGGTCTGTGGGCTGTCACTCCCTTCCTGGGGTGCAGGAGACCAGCTGTGGCCCCCAGGGGAGCCTTGCGAGACTATGGTGCTCAAGGGATGGAGAGGAGCTGTGCAGGGATTGAGGAAGGGCAGTAGAACATGCTCTTGCTGGGGAAAAAAGAAATAAAAAAGGAAAGACTTGAATGAAGCACAAAGTCTGCTCCTCCCCTTCTCTCCTCATACCCTCCCCAGACGTAGCTACAGCCAACATTTCCTCCTGCCTCCTTCCCGCTGTCTTCGGAGCCTAAACAAGCCTCAGTGTGTGTGCTCTTTATTTCCACCCAGATGGCGCTGACTTTCACAGCATCCCCTCAGCTCTGAGAGTCTACGATTCACA
Organism: Murina feae; assembly: GCA_004026665.1. Taxonomy (NCBI): domain Eukaryota; kingdom Metazoa; phylum Chordata; class Mammalia; order Chiroptera; family Vespertilionidae; genus Murina; species Murina feae. The sequence goes on from PVJC01019038.1 coordinate 6,067, forward strand.
CAGCAAAACGTTGAAAGAGATCCCGTCAACACATAGGTGGAGTCTCATGGCTGAGTCAGTTGCAGATTTAGCAGCCCTTGATGGAAGCACAGAATCCGAAAATGTTTATCCAAAACAGTCAGGCTTGACGGTTTGCTGGCGTCTGTGCTTTTTCACTGTGGGCGAGGGAGGAGAGCCCAGCCCGGCACCCGCTCCCTGGGTCCTTCCTGCCTGCCGTTCTTCACTGGCTGGGTAAGGCTCTGCCAGCCACTGGCTGTGTGACCTTGTGCTGGTGCCTTCCCCTCTCTGGGCTTCAGTTTTCCCGTCTCTACAATGAGGGGCGTGGACCAAGATCTCCAGCATTGTGTCTGGCACAAATATTTCGTGACACCTGGCTCATCTACCTGCTACGAGTTAGATGGAGTGAAGGTAGAAAATGAAAGTGTATCGAAAAGAGAGTCCATGCTATCTAATTCGCCCTTAATAAATCATCATTAAACTGAACTACTGTCTTCTGCCACCTTTTCTACCTTCCGGGGACATGGCATAGCCATTTGTGTGTTGGGAAGGGCTGTTCCTTTAACTTACAAAGCAAAAAGGTTTTTTAAAACGAAGAGCGCCAGGCAGAGGTGTTTTGGAGTGTATCGGGTTTTGGTAAATGGTTTCTTCCATCAATGTCACAGGCCCCAGTGGCGGTTAATGTTGTAACAAGTTTGCAGATGTAATTAGAATGGCTTTTCAGTTCCTAAAACACCATCCGAGTGGAAAACCATCCCATTTTTTCCCCTGATTTGCCTCAGTATCCTTCAAATGACATTTCCCCCCCTCGTTTGCAGAAGTATTTTCTGGGACTGCCAGGGGTCCGTTGAATCCAGCTTCTTGTGATTCGGGGTGAAGCTGGCTGGATGATCTTTTTAGAGAATACTGCGTCGTTAGAATACATTTTTTAAGCGAGTACAAAAAGACACTTTTGTGATGAATGAAATACACTTTTAAAGTTCTCCTCATCAGCATTTTTTATTTAAACACCTCACTCTGGGGGATGGCTGGTCTTAAAACTTTTAAAGACACTGAAAGTAGGTCACTCTGTCGCCACCCTAATTTTTACAACCTGGCGGGAGCTCCAGCCTCCCTCTGTGCTGAGAAAGACACAGAAATTCAAGGCGGGACCTCCTCCTGCAGGGGGCTCACTGGCTGCCTCCCCTGTGTGCCTTGTCCTCAGAGTCACTAAAGGAGGAGCATGTACTGAGCTTAAAGGGGTGTGGGCCTGAGTCCTGCCCAGAACTGTGCCTGGAACATGGACTTGCCAGCTTGGGCACATGTAGGAGGAAGGAGCTGGTCTCTATCCGCTGAGGCCTGGTGTTGTGTGGGGGTCTTGTTTTCAGGGGTGGGGAACCTTTTTTCTGCCAAGGGCCATTTGGATATTTATAACATCACTAGGCCTGTGGGGATCGGGCCGAAACCGGCTCTCCCACATCCTCTGAGGGGTCCGGATTTTGAGAGGGTGGGGCTCCCTCCTCTCTGGTTCGGGGTATGTCACCAGAAAACTGCAGCTCCTGTGTCGAGCATCTGCCCCCTGGTGGCCGGTGCGCATCATAGCTACAGGTTGGAACGTCTGCCCCTGGTGGTCATTGCATGTCATAACGAGTGGTCAGATGGTCACTTAAGCTTTTATATATATACTAGAGGCCCGGTGCACAAAAATTTGTGCACTCGGTGGGGGGGGGGGTCCCTCAGCCCAGCCTGTGCCTTCTTGCAGTCTCGGACCCCTCAGGGAATGTCTACCTGCTGACTTAGGCCTGTTCCTTAGGGAATCGGGCCTAAGCTGGCAGTCAGACATCCTCCTGGCAGCATGGGAGCCCTTGGGGGATGTCCACTTGCCAGCAGGGAGCAGGCCCAAGCTTCAGCTGAGTTAGCACTGCTGAGGAGGCAGGAGAGGCTTCCACCACCACCGCTGTGCTGGCAGACGTCAACCTGGCTTGTGGCTGACCAGAGCTCCCCCTGTGGGAGTGCACTGACCACCAGGGGCAGCTCCTGCATTGAGCATCTGTCCCCTGGTGGTCAGTGTGTGTCATATTGACCAGTCATTCCCAGTGGTTCTGCTGTTAGGGTCAATTTGCATATTACACTTTTATTATATAGGATAGAGGCCTGGTGCTTGGGTGGGGGTTGGCTGGTTTGCCCTGAAGGGTATCCAGATCAGGGTGGGGATCCTGCTGGGGTGCCTGGCCAGCCTGGGTGAGGGGCTGAGGACTGTTTGCAATCTGGCCACAGCCCCTTCAGGTTGGGGGGTCCTGCTGGGGTTCCTGGCCAGTCTGGGTGAGGGGCTGATGGCTGTTTGCAGGCTGGCCAAGCCCCCCAGCAGGAACCCTCACCCCATGAGGCTGTGGCCAGCCTGGGTGAGGGGCTGATGGTTGTTTGACGGCCCCTAGTGACCCAAGCTCCCAGTGAGGCTGGCTGGAAGCAGGTATCTGGGATTTATTTATCTTCTATAATTGAGAGTAGAGGCCACAGTCAGCCAGGGCAGGCAAGAAGCTTGGCTTCCTCCATCCTGGGGCAACCAAGCCTCCTGCTTGCTCCAGCTCAGTGGCTGCCAGCTGCCATCTTAGTTGGGTTAATTTGCATATAGTCACTCTGAGTGGCTGGTGGGCGTGGCTTGGGTATAGCGGTGATGTGGTCAATTTGCATGTTTCTCTTTTATTATAACATATATATATTCTCTGGCCATGCAAACTATCAACTTGAAGAATCAGTCAGCTATATCTGGTCAAACATTTAATTAACTCACCCCTAATGCCTTGGAAGGGCCAGACCAAATGATTTCACGGGCCCTGTATGGCCCGAGGGCCGGACGCCCCAGCCCCGGTTTATATGGACCGTGTGCCTCTATCTGTTAGATGCTCTCTTGGTTGTGGAAAGGGCTTGGGGAACCTGTGATCCCCACACTTCTTCCTGTGGACCCTTGTTGGTGTCTCACTAAATGTTTCACTCGGTTTGGATGCCAGCGCCTCCTTCCCTCCCCTGTAGTGCTTATATCACCAAAGGATGAAGTTCTCTCTTCCAGGTCCCTTGAGGGTTGTTTCTGAGTTTATGTGCTACGTCCTGCACATGTATTGCTCATAGAGAGCATTTTCTAGAAGTTTCTCTCCTACTTTCCACTTAGGTCCTATTTCTGGGTAGGGCAATGGGAGTGGATGTCACCAAGGCCCGAGTTCTCACTACAGCCGAGCCTCTCGTCAGCTCCTCTTTGTAACCAAGGCCTGTGGATGAGAAGGTGATGATACTGTGTGGCTGGAGGGTTGTTGGGTGCCTGCTGGGTGCTCAGCCCTGACCAGGGCCCTCTGGGAGCAGGAAGGGCGCAGAAGGTCCTGGGCAGAACAGCATAGGGGTCAGGGGTGCACAGGAAACAGTTGGGCATCTGTACACAGAGTCTGTGGCAAACTAAGTTCTGGCTGCTGTGTCCTAAGCTTATAGAACTTCTTCATTCTTCTTTATTCCCAACCTTCGTGTATCCAGGTGAATACTGGTGCAAATTTAGCTAGAATCCTTGGCCTGGTGTGACGGACACCCCCAATGGATGGAGGCTTCTGAGCATGGAGTTTTACGTGGTTAAAAGGCAGTTCTGCCTGTCACCGAGGGCTTCCGCCAGCCTCCCACCCAGTGACGCTGCTTGGCCTCAGGGGCCAGGAGAGCTTGCTGTGTCCTAGCTGACAGCTGGTAGGTGTTGTAGACAGAGACCCAGCCTTCCCAAGGTCCTCCAGGTGAAATAACATGGGCGGTCGGCCCCCTCCACATTACTCACTGAGCAGACCCTTCACTACCCCTCCCTCCTGGGAGTGTGCGGGACTTTTATTTCAATCTTCACCTGAGGAATGTTTCTACTGATATTTAGAGAGAGAGGATGGGGGTGGGGGAAGGGGGGAGAGAGAGAGAGAGAGAGAGAGAGAGAGAGAGAGAGAGAGAGATATGAGAAGAACATTGACTGGTTGCCACCCTGTATGAGCCCCAACCAGAGATGGAACCCGAAAACTAGGTATGTGCCCCGTCTGGCAATTGAACGCTCAACCTTTTGGTGTCTGGGATGACACTCCAACCAGCTGAGCCACCCGGCCAGGTGGGCTGTAGACTGCTTTATCTTTTTTAAGCTTCCAGCTGGTGTCACTGCCTGGCTCTTCACCCCCTTTTGCGCAGAGGTGTTGTTATAGGGAGGAAGAGGGGCTGGCCTGCCTGCTGGGCTCTGTGTGAACAGGTTAGTGCTGTATCCGACTTGATGCCTGGCACAGCCTTTACCTCCTGCGTATTAACAAAACCTAACCTCGCCCGCAGAAAGGCCTGGCCTTTGTCATGAGCTAATGATGTGATTTAGGGTGAGGACTTGCCATTCCAGAAAGACCAACGCAATGGTTTTGGGTGGGAACTGGCCACACCTTAGCCTTGCCTGAAAGATTGAGGATGTGATCTGGGGTGGCGACTTTGGGCCATGCCCACAGGGGCTGGAGACAGATCAGCCATGTAGGCAGTTGTCTGGGAAACAGTGTTCCTTTCCTTCCTCACTGCCACCACACTCACCGCCCCGCCCCCCCCCCCTAACAATGACCACTTCTCAGGCACCAGCTGGTGTCCTACAATTACTTTCAGTTCTGACACTATCTACCTGGAGTTAGCTCAGACCCCACAGGTTAGGGGCTCAGTCTCACAAGACTCCCCCCACTGCAGACACCAATCACAAGGGCAAGGCTGTGACCTGTACTTCTGACCCCCCCACCCCCCTCAGAAGGGTCCTGACCTCAGAGAGCTGGGGGGTGCCCTCCCCACCCGGAACATGGATGTGCTCATCAACCTGTCAACTCTTTGAACTTTGGGGGTTTTCTGGAGGCCTCGGCATGCGTGCCTAACTCAGTGTCCAGCCCCTCTCCCTTCCCAGAGATGGGGCATGGAACTGACATTTCTAGCTTCTCATTATTATGGCTTAGCCTGGCCTGTGTGGCTCAGTGGTTGAGTGTTGACCTATGAACCAGGAGGCCAGTTTGATTCCCGATCAGGGCACGTGCCTGGATTGTGGACTTGATCCCCATGTAGGGTGTGCAGGAGGCAGCCAATCAATGATTCTTTCTCATCGTTGTTTCTTTCTCTCTCTCTCCCTCTCTCTTCCTCTCTGAAATAAATAAAAAAAAATTATTATGGTTTGATCTTCCTGTCCCCCAGCTCCCACTTATCCAGGAGTCCCACCTGTTAGGACAGAGATGTTCCTGTCACCCTGGAAATTCCAAGAGATTGAGGAGCTCTGTGCCAGGAACCAGGGTCAAGGACCAACTCTGAGGAGCTGGTGGCATAAACCAACATTTGCGTTTCTTTCACAGCTGTCAATCACGCCTGGACAGTGAGCCCCAATAAAACTCTGACCCTGAGGCATGGGTGCACGTCCCTGGGGGACAGCGTGTATTACCTCGCACGGATGCCGGAATGGCACGCAGCTGGTGCCTCTCTGAACTCCGCTCACATGCCTCTGCCTGTGCTGATCCTGCCTGTGTCCTGTTTGTGTAATAAACCATTCAGTGAGGATGACAGCGCTCAGTCAGTCCTCCTAGTGAGTCATTGAGCCGGCAGGCGGTTCAGAGGTGAGGGAGATGACGTGGGCTGTGCCTCTCACTGGACATTTGGCCCCAGTTCTGAGCTCCACGCCCTCCGCTCCGTGGCTGAACAGGAGCTCATTCGATCCTGTTTTTACTTCTCTGCTGAGTGGAAGGAATTGGCTTCTCTTCCTTTGGAGGCTGCCTACAGCTTCGATTGTAGATGGCGAAAGGGAGGAGAGGGTATTTCTCTGTGGGTGTGGACGAGGTCCATCCTGCAGTGGGTGTGGTTCTTCTGATGGTGGGGCCACCAGCCCCACATGGGAAACAGTTCCTCTCCATATCGTCCAACAGCCCCATAACCCGAGGCCTTACCCTGTTCGTTCACCCCGTGTGCACTGGCATCGCTTCGGCTTCCTGCTCTGTTCACCCATTTGGCCTGTTGGGGAAGAGCTGCTGCGTTTCAGCTTTAAGAAGAAGATAATGTGATAACTTTCCTCATGCATTTCGCAAATAGCAAGAGCAAAAAGTCACCCATGTCCCCAGAACGGGAACCAACAGAGAGCCTAGAGCCAGCAGCATAACGTCATTTCAAATGTTATGTCTGGAACCAAACAGGAAATTTTGGGGTCTCTTCCGATTCCAGTGCGTTTTAAAGAGTGATCTGAATGTCACAGAGCAGATAAGAGGGTAAACGTATACGTCCAACAACCTGTGCTCACGCTGGTTTCCTAACAGTTCATCCGAGGAGAATTTTAAGCCCTTGTCCTCCCTTGGGTGGTCGTTATAGCTTTAAGAAAACGGACCTTTGTAAATTATGCTTTTCTGATGAGAAGCTGAAGAATTCACTCCCATCAGCGGTGGCATTTGTTTAATACATTTGTTAGGCTGATTTTTATTAAATGTGTATAATTTCTGTTGATTTTAAAATGTAAGTAGTTTAAGGAGCTGTGGAGCGAGGATCAGGCTGCGGGGGGTGAGGGGGTGAACGGTGGAGGGAGAGGCCGTGTCCGTCATGCTGAGTCCCCTGCCGCTGGCTGTGCACCTGCTGGGCGGCACCTCCTCGGGGAAGAGTGGGGACAGGTGCATGATGGGACGTGCATGGATCCTCCCTGCACTCCAGGCCCTCATGGTGCCTGCAGGGTGACCTGCCAGCAGCGTGGTCGGGGGAAATGCTGGCACCACGGTTCCTTAAGGAGCTCCCTTCACCCATCTGCACCTTTCCCTCGACAGCTGTGACTCGATTGTGCCTGGCTCATGGCCACGAGGAACGCCAATTCTGAGAATGCCAGGTGTCAAGAGCCAGGACTTTTGCGTAAGGATTTATTTAGCATTTCTTAGTTGTTGGAACAAAAGTAAAGTTGGAAATGACGCAGCATGAGACATCATATAGAGGCCATTGAGCATAATTTTACTCTCTTTTCTGGATGACTTAGAAGTCACCAAAACAACAGCAACAACAACAACAACAAACAAAAAACAGCAACACTCTAACGGGCTGTGAGATTCCTTCATCGGTCTGATGAGTGGGCTGGGCCTTCCGTCCCTGTTCTGAGTGGAACCAGAGCAAATGGATCCTCTATTCTTGGGTCTTCTTTGAATTTCGTCATCTCCTCAACTGCCCGCTGCCAACTCCCGCCTCTGTTCCTGCTCTAAGCAGCGTGGCTCCCTTTTCCTGCCCCCTCCCCACTGGGCGTACTTCCTTTGTCCCTTTCTTTCATAACTTTTTGCCATAAATAATCTGTTTCCTGGGAAAGATGGCTGAATACCGACATTTCTTTATTCTGGGCGTTGAAGTGACAATCCTTTAGATTCTTTATGGAAAATGTTCCTTTTAACACTTACGCATTAGTAAGTTACATTTAGAAATACACACACACACACACACACACATATATATATTTAAATATATTTTATTGATTTTTTTACAGAGAAGAATGGAGAAGGATAGAGAGTTAGAAACATCAATGATAGAGAAACATCGATCAGCTGCCTCCTGCACACTCCCTACTGGGGATGTGCCCGCAACCAAGGTACATGCCCTTGACCGGAATTGAACCTGGGACCCTTGAGTCCGCAGGCCAACACTCTATCCACTGAGCCAAACCAGTTAGGGCCACATTTATATTTTTAACGGGTCTCCAGAGGTGACTGTTAATAGACTAATTGACAGAGCTGCCGTAGACCGTGGAGATCAGCTGTCTAATTTCCTCATGTGCAGCTGAGAAACTGAGACCCCTCAGAGCTCAGCAGCGCAGGACCCTGCCTGTGCCTTTGGCTGTGGAATTGCTAGCTGATGCCGCTCTGCTATGCCAGGGCCTCTGCCCACAGGTTGTTGTAGTGACCTTTGGGAATCCGGGGTGTGCCCAGGGCAGACAGCCAGAGGCCATGAGATCATGTTTGTTGAAAACCTAAGTGGAGTGGGGACTCTCCCTTTGGGTAGATATGGGGTGCATCAGGGGTGTGTGCACCTGCAAAACCTTTTGGTGGGTAAACAAACTGCCCTGCGGCCACTCCCCTTGCAACTGCTTGAACCTCATTTTCCCTGAATTAGCTCATTCCAACATATCGGAGCCCCTGCGGTAAACAGCATTTTACAAGCGGCTGTCGGAGAAAGTAAGTTAAGAATTAGCCTTCCTCCCAGTGCCCCGTCCCATCCTTCTTCTTATCTGTTTGGGCAGATAAACTGTTGACACCGGTTGCTATAACACACATGTGCCTGCAACAGGGCCTGTGAATGTTTTGGCAATTGAAGATGGAGGGACTACAACAGAGTTGGGTCTTTGGGGGTTACTTCATGAAGACGATGGTAACTTACTGAGCGCCTACTACACGCCAGGCCCTGTATGAGGGCTTAAACCATGGTCTCCTTTGATCTTTGCTGTAATCTTCCAAGAAAGGAGGCTGTCTCCCTGTTTCCATTTGAGAGATTTGAAACAAGAGCTGCTAAGTGGCAGGGTTGGGATTTGAACCCAAATGTGTGAGACTCCAAGGCCTGTGTTCTTTCCATCCTGTACCCCACCTACTCTGGTTGCACTCAGAACTGCACTGCACACACATGCGCACATGCGTGTGCGCACACACATGCACACACATGTACACCCACTGACCTTTTGGAAGTCAGCTTGGAGCTCAGCTTTGGAGGGATTTAGATTAGGGCAGGTAGTGAAGGGTGGGTCAGGGCCTTCTGCGTAAGGGGACGTCAGCACAGAGGCTTTCTGTATGTCAGTACGCATGTGTCTCACTCCGGTACTGTGATATTCACAACCTCATTTGGTTCTTGCTAATTTGCAAAGTTACCCTTCTCCCCACCCCCATATAAACCAGTAGATGTAGTCCTTTTGGAGTGTGAAGGCAGGTAGATAGGAATATATGTGTAAAACTTTCTTAGCCCCTAAATGGGGGTGTTCCTGTGGAAATGGCTAGTCTAGTTGAATGGCAAGACATGCTGTGACCTTGGGGACATCCCCGAGGTGTCCATTTTGTCCTGCATGAAGCCCCTGCCTTGGCTGATCTTGGAAGGCCACGATCATGAGAGGCTGGCTGCGTGGTGCCACGGAAAATTAATTTCCGCCGTGAGCTTTGAGGATCTTCTGCATGCAGCTGTGTGACCCTGGGCAAGTCCAGTCACCTCTCGACTCCTTTCCTGTCAAACGGGGTCATGATGAACATCGTCCATCTCATGGGGGTTTTGTGAGAAGAGTGACATGAAAGGCCCTTTGTAAATCCCGTCATCCTCTAAAACTGTTAGCTGCTCACAAACACACGCATACGTGCTTAGCATGTGCAGGCGTGGACAAGGAATCGGAATGATGCTGTCGTACTTGCTCACAGTCCGACAGGCTGGAGACGGTTAAAAGCCCGCTCTTACGGTAGTGAGACTGGTAGCGTGCAAGGAATCTCAACTCTTTGGAGCACGCCCGCCGTGAGTAAGGAGTCGACGGGAAATTGTCCAGCTCAGCAGTTCAATCCATCTCCTCTCCGGGAAGCATCCATTCAAATTGAGTTTTTAGCTCAAGCGCAGGCAGGTGGCTTGGAGGCGGCCTGGAATCCCTCTGCCTACTGGGCTCCGGTCCGTCCCGAGAAAGGTGTGTGTGGCCATCCCTGTGGGAGTGAAGGAAGCTTTAAAGGGGGTTTTCAACTCTGGCAAAGACAGATACTACGGGCAACTCTCGGCTTGTTGGATTCTCCATTCTCCTTTCGTCAGTACACAATTGCCGCCGTGGAGCACGTCCTCTCCGTTGTAGGTTGTCTTCTGGACCCACCTGCCAGCTAGCTTGCCTTCAGATCTCAGCAGGCTCCCTTGAAGGGACCAGAGAGATTGGTGGGAAATTGTGGCCACGTCGAGCTCTCCAGGCGGCAGAGGGAATGAGAATGAGGAGATGGTTTCAGGACTGTGATGCGAACATGTGAGGGCAGAATCTCGCTGGAAACTTGGTCATCTGTTAGTGGATACGTGCTGAGCCGGCAGCTCTAGTGTCAGGAAGAGAGATGGTAGAGAAGAAGGGGGGAACTGGGCAGAGATACGCAGGTTACCGGCCACGGTGAAAGGAGCACTTCATGCTCATTTTCTTCCCCAGCCTTTCCTGCTGTTGGTCAGGCTCGTTCGTCCTAGAAAGAGTTACTGTTGTTAATAACATTGAACTGTTAGGATGTGAATCATATCACAGTGCCTGACGCAGAGTAATCTCATATTCAGTCCTTCCAACCCTGGAAGGAGGGATGTTTCTATTATCTCTGTTTTACATCAGCGAAAACTGTCAGAGAGGGTTTGTAAGAGCCAGAGAGGGTTTGTAACTTTGATAAGATCACACAGCGAGGCAGCAGCAGAACCAGGATTTGAGCCTCTGCTACACAAACACCACACTCTGCCCTGCCAAGCGCGTTCTAAGGGTCACTGTCCTTCAGTTTCTGGAAGCCCCTCAAAGCACCACAGCAACACTGCGTCAAAGCAGAGAGAACGTGGTGGTTTCCAAGGATAATTTTCTGTCCTTGATTAGTGAGAAATACTCAGTTCTTGATGTTGTTCTTAAAGCAGTGGCCTGTGGGGAAGGGGAGAAGACAGGAAATGTGTTTTGCCAGTGCCCACTGTCGAAGCAGGAGCCCCTTTCCCTAAAGAATTCTGCAAATTACTGTTCCTTGGGAAAATGGTGCTGGTGGGGAACCCCACAGGCGCAGGAAATGGTCTCATCACAAAAGGTTCAGCACCGATCTGATTGTGGACGTGGCTGGCTCGGTCTTCGGCCGCTGGGTAATTAGAGTGACTCATAGTTCACTCGGAGAGGGTGTTTGGAGTGGGAAGCACAGCAAGGCTGCAAATAATAGAGGGGAGGTGGTTTCCCCTGCTGTTTTGAAACTTGTGAAATGTCACATTACCACCTCCTGTCACGGTGACAAATAGGCTTTTGCACTAATCTCGGTATCCAGCTAAATGCTTTCAAATTGCCTGTCGCCCCATACGTTCTTGAGCTCCAAATGCCTTTAAAGCACCACGCTGCTCACCTTGCCATCATAGAACAGTAACAAGCATGATGCTAATTAGCTCCGGGGACTGCAAAGCTCGAGCTAAGTGCCCCGTATTGACATGCGTGGGGCCAGTGTCAGAAGGGAGGCTAGCCTGGTGGGCCTTCATAGGGGGTGGCATGTGGGCAGGGGGTCGACACCTGTTACTTCTCTCTTGCCTCTGATTTTGGCTTTATTTTTTAATCCTCACCCGAGGATATTTTCCCATTGATTTTTTTTTTTTTTTTTTTTTTTTTTTTATTAGAGAGAGAGAGTGGAAGGGAGAGGAAGAGTCAGAGGGAAACACTGATTGAGAGAAATAGCGATTGGTTGCCTCCTGCTTGCCCCGGCCAGGGTAGGTACATGCCCTTGAGACGGGCCAGGGCCTTCTTGAGTCTTCAGAGCGGAGTCGCCCTTGGCAATTCAGGTTTTCTCAGCCAAACGGAATGTAGGAATTTGTGGTGGAAACAAAGATGGGGAATGGAAAACTAGGGCAAATCAATATATAATTTGGTTGACGGTACCTTCATGAAATAATGATTTAGGGGAATAATTGTACCTTATTGGGGATCATTAAAAAGAAATGTTTTCTTTCTTCTAATTTCAAGTTAGCTTTTTATGGAAATACAACATTGGGTGCTTGTTCTGTCTTCTTCCTGTGTGTCCCCGACAAGGCAAAAACCTGGCACCCAGGCTCCGTTCTCTGCCCAGAATGGTCGAGGTTGCGGTCGCATTTGCAGGCGTCGCCCAGAGCCTGCTGGTGAAGGCAGAGGCTGCGTCGTGTATCCTCTTAGACTCTAAGACTTAGAGGGACGGTGCCTAAGCTCCTTGTAACCCCTGTAGAGGTCAGCCCTCAACAGGTTCATCTTACTCCTCTGCTCATTAACATGAGAACTGGATTCCACTCAGCTTGACGGACTAGACGGACTAAGTTCTCCTTCACAGGCTGCAGAGAGACTGGGCTGGATCGGCCGTCAGCTACCTGTTGACCCGATTAAGAAATGCTGGTTAATGCTGGGAGTACAGTTAAAACTACAGCAGCCCCATCTAAAACACAAACAAAATTCCTCCTGGGACTTTTTCCAAGAACTCATTCAAAATGCGAAAGGCTTTGCTGGTTAACGATTAAGTCCTTGCGTATTAAGTGGTTTTAACATTAGGACTCCTGAAGCATGCTATTCTATGATTCAACGCAGCAATGACTGACTTTGGCCAGCATGTGGCTTTGCTGTTTTGTTTTGTTTTTTTGTTGTTGTTTTTGCTTTGATGTTTTTATTATTATTATTATTATGTTTAATATATTTCTTTATTGGTTTTAGAGAGGAAGAGAAAAGGAGAGAGAGATAGAAACATCAATGATGAGAGAGTATCATTGATCGGCTGCCTCCTGCACGCCCCCCGACTGGGGACCAAGCCTGCAACCCAGGCATGTGCCCTTGGCCAGAATCGAACCTGGGACCCTTCAGTCCACAGGCTGACGCTCTATCCACTGAGCCAAGCTGGCCAGGGCCTGCTTTGATGTTTTTAAAGTGCTATGGCACACATCCTCTCATTCGGTTCTCACAAAAAGCCGTGTCCTTCACCGAAGAACCTGGTTCTCGCCCCATCGCTGTGTGAATGTGAGGTGGAGGAGGAGGTGTGCCCCACACTCTCCATCGGGACACAGTGGGCCTGGGGCCAGGCCAGCGTTCCTCCTGTCTGTGTACCTGCTCAGCTTGGGATGCATGACGCCTAGCGTCCAAAGGCCCCTGAGAGGGAGGGCGGCAGAGTGCACTGCAAGTAGATGGACTGGGGCTGAGGAGCCCCTTTAGGGTCCTAGAGCCCCAGGGTGTGAGAGCTCAGGGGAGCAGGTGGAATATGTGCGGGGAAGGATGGGTGGCACCCTATACAGAGGGCCTTGTCGGCTCCTCGGTGCCACCCCTCCAGCTGGCTCCCAGAGCCCTGTCCCCAGTGGGTGGGAGGGATGACAGCCTGTGAGAAGCCCTCCAAGGTGTTGCTGATTAAAATAACCACTGAGGCTGCCTTCTGCTTCCTGATTTCTCTCAGCGCCTGCTAGTTGGTGGCCACGGCTGGTGCTCACTCTTCTTGACTTTGAAGGAGCCTTCCCAATGCCCAGTAGGACCTTCTGTGGCCCCCTCCCTCCCAAAATGAACCGAGTATGTGCACTTATCAGCACATAGGCGATGGAGGCGATGGAGGTTGTCCAGACTCTCCCTGGAAACTGGGAGGTGTTCTCGGGCAACAAGGCCGTCTCAGTTGACTGTCATCCATCGATCTATGGGGCAGCTGGGGAGTTTTCCAAAAAGTTGTCGTTAGAAATCCAAGTTCCTTCTGCCGGCTAATTGTTAACCAGCAAAGCCTTTTGCATTTTGAATAAGTTCTTGGGAAAAGTCCCAGGAGGGTTTGTGTTCGTGTTTTAGATGGGGCTGCTGTAGTTTTAACTGTACTCCCAGCATTAACTGACACGTCCTCATCGAGGTCGCTGACAGCCACTCCCAGCCCAGTCTCTGCGCTCTGCCTGGCTCCCCGCCTCGCTGGGGCTGTAGGGGGCGGCCCTGTTGGGACAGCTCATTGTGCTGGTTCCCTGTGCAGGCGGCTCTGGGATGCTGGCTGTTCAGCTGTGCTGCCCTGTCTCCTGGCGGCCACCTGGCGGGTCTGGCGGAGGGTAGGGTGCCACTGAAAAGAAATCAGTGGGTTTGGTTTTTGTGCTGAAGGAAACGTAGCACATTCATGTTAGAAAGTTCAGGAAAGTCAGACAAAGCAAAGCCGCTCCTCTGAGCTTCCTTGTTGGGCAGAAGCCCCTGCTCCTGTGGCCCCGTTACTTGCCCGTTAGAGATGGAAGGCGGAGAATTTAGGCTGCACTCGGCGCTCTCTACGGCAGCAGTCACCAGCCTTCCGAACCTCACGGACCACTGGTTGGCGACTGCTGCTCTAAAGGACACAGATTTGGGAGCCAGACTCCTACCCGGGTTCGAATCCAAGCTCTGCTACTTGCTAGTGACCCTGGGCGACTTAAGTCACCTCTTCATGCTTCAGTTTCCTGGCTGTGAAATGCGATCTCCAGGCCTGTGAGCGTGAAAGGAGGCAGCGTGGGAAAGGCCCCGGAAGCAGGACCTGCACAGGGAAGCTCTGAGTGTAGCTGCCGGGGTCCCTCTCCACAGCGAGCCTGCTCGCGGCTCACTGGTCTGCGTTCCCTCAAGTTGAATGGAGGATCGTGACTCTAGTTTTTTGAGTTTTCTGCTTCTTCGGAGTTTGACATCTCCCGTCTCCCTTCCTGTCCTGGCGAGCGGCGTCTGTGGTCACCCCCCCCACCAGGATCTTGCCCTCTTTCGTTCTTGGAGGGGAGGGGGCGCCCCGGACTCTCAGTGAGTGTGCCCCAGCCCATGGCTTTGTAACCAAGGGGTTCACAGCCCCAGTGGCAGGAGCTGTTTTCCTCGAGGTCCTTGCCCTCTCCCGAGTCCTGCTCTGGCAGCACCTCCAATCCGCCCATCCATCAGCCTCACCGCTGGGGCGCGACCCTCATGCCACCCCAACTTCCTCCACGTCACACCTTCAGTGAACCTGGGGAGGGCCTCAGGGAACAGACGCTAGAAACCTAGACACGCTCTTGCTTCCTGGTGGAGGGAGGAGAGTTTCTGGGCTGGGGCCCTATGCCCAGGGGGCGTGGGCTCCGAAGGAGGCCTCTCCCAAGCGGACCTACTCGAGCCTCTCCCACAGTTAGACTCTGTTCTCTGCAGAGGAAGGATGCTGGCGGTGAAGGTCGGGAAGCTGACCAGTTTCAGACTCCGTGCTGTGTCCCCCAAAGAAATTAAAGTGAAGAGCACCTCGCTGAGACCTTGCCTCCAGACCACAGAAGTTGAAGAGGATCTCCGAAATGGCTCAGAAACTCCGCAAACGTCTGCGCAGCATCATACTCCGTCTGTGGAGTCGGTGGTGGTTTCTCATTTAATACCTGTCGGAGTGCCCCGAGGCAGAAGCTAGGTGTGTTGAGAACCAGGTTCTTGGCAGACCCAGCACTCAGCTCCAGAGCCATGAGCAAGAGCTGCACTTCCCAGCTCTCCCCCTGCGGGCCCCGCTGGGTCAGGGAGTCACTAACCAGCTCGTTTAGAATGTTTGTGCCGTTGGGAGGGTCCAAAGCAAATGACATTTTTCCTTTGTTGGCACATTCCCCTCTACCTAATCCTGTTTTTTTTTAGAATTTTCCAAGAAGCCGTGGGAGAGAGCTCAGGGGGGGTTGGGGGGGACTCAGTGATGGGTGGCCTGTCTTAATAGCTTGGGTTGATTTATCTTGGTGGGTTTCTTTCCCGTTATTTGTTTATTTTTATTTGTTTTTAAATATATTTTTATTGATTTCAGAGAGGAAGGGAGAGGGAGAGAGCTAGAAACATCAATGATAAGAGAGAATCATTGACCAGCTGCCTCTTGCACGCCCCACGCTAGAGGTGGAGCCTGGAGCCCGGGCATGTGCTCTGACCGGGAATCGAACTGGGACCTTCTGGTTCATGAGCCATGCTGGCTGGGCTTGTTTCCCTTTAATACGTCCTCCCTTGATCGGGGCAGTGGCGGGGGCGA
The DNA here is from genome assembly GCA_004026665.1 of Murina feae. Taxonomy (NCBI): domain Eukaryota; kingdom Metazoa; phylum Chordata; class Mammalia; order Chiroptera; family Vespertilionidae; genus Murina; species Murina feae. Next base: position 21,690 of record PVJC01019038.1, read on the forward strand.
GGGGTGGGGTGGGGAAGCAGCGGAAGGGAGACATGTAGAAAGACTTTAGTTGAAGGTCAAGAGAATGAATTCTTTCTCTCACTGACTGGAACTTGGCGAAGCCACTGCATCTACAAGTCTTTCTCAGCTTCAGAGTGAGGAGTGTCCTTCCTGCCTGAGTTTCTCGCCGACCTGCCACGGAGCCGGGCAGCCACTGAGCCAACTGCTGCAGCCGTGAGAGGACTGTCTGCAGTGACAGCAGTCCGGATCCACAGACAAAGGGACACGGAATGCAGCTGTTTGGTGTAATGAGCGAGGAGAGAAAATAGAATTTGTTGAAGATTAAAAAATATATTAAGCTGAACGATGTGAACAGCCTGCAGCGTAATTGCTGCTCAGCTCCGTGTTCAGTTGATGTAAACTCTGCCCCAGGCCCCGCGCGGGGTGGGGAGCAGCTGCTGAGGGCGTCCCCTCAGCTGCAGAATCAGCGTCTCCCCGAACGCAGCCTGGGAGGCCCCGCGTCCTGCGCCCACCTCACACCTGTTGAATCCGTGCGGGGAGCCCAGGAACTGTCCCCAAGTGGTTCTTCAGCCCTAGCCGGTTGGTTCGGTGGATAGAGCATCGGCCTGAGAACTGAAGGGTCCCAAAAAAGGAAAGTTGGTTGTATCCTCCCAAGTTGGAGTCATTTGACAAACGTTTGCTTGGTTGCACTGGTTGTGGGAGGCTGAGGCGGTACCAGAGGGCGAATTTCCCCAAGCCTGGGGTAGTGGGTGGCTGTCACCTGCTTGTGTCCATTACCCTTCCCTTCCTTTCATCTCCTGCGAGGCCGGCCGGTGCGGGAGCACAGCGGCGGGAGCGGCAAGGCCCACTGACGTCTGCTCCTTGTGTACAGTGAGTGGTCACTGTGCGATGCTGGGTACAAGTCCCCGGGATGGAGCCTGGGTGCCACACGGTGGGGAGGTTGCATAAGCCGAGAGACCTGTGCCGTGGACTCACGCCTGCGGCAGGGAGGGGTCCCGGAGAGGAAAGGATGTGTTCAGCAACAGCATTTCCATGGACCAGCTGAGCCGGAAAGCTCTCGGAGCATCCGCCCCGTGTACCTCTCCTCTCCCTCCTGCTCTGCTGGGTGTGCCAGGGCCTACGGGCAGAAACGGCCCCCTGTCCTTCAAGCTGGTGTTCCCTTCTGGGCTTTAAAGAGCCAGTAGGTATTGCTCATTCTCCCATTTATAAATCACTAGAGGCCTGAAATTCGTGCAAGAGGAGGCCTGCCTTCCCTCGGCTGTCGGCACCAGCTTCCCATTGGCACTCAGGACCTGGGCTTCCCTCGCAGCCCCGGCTTCGTCCGGAAGGACATCTGGCCTAATTAGCATATTGCACTTTTATTATTGTAGATAGGTTGTGGTTCTAGGCCAGGAAGAAAACCACACTCCCTGGGAGGAAGGGGCCGGGACATGGTGTGTGGAGCTGTATCACCCGACGCATCTTTCAGGTTGCGTCCTGATGTCTTGTGGGGCTGGGTTTGCGGTTAGAGATCTTGGAGAGCTCCCCCAGTGCGTGAACGGAGCTGGCGGTGCTGTCTCCGGCCTTTGGGATGTTGACTCTCCCTGGAAGGGCCTTGAAGAAAAAGCCTAGGGAACCTACGATTCATGCACAGAACATTTCTTCACGGGAGTTCGACATTTCCTCCCTAGACATGCTTGTAGAAACTGACTGCTGCCCTTGCTTTTTTGATGAAGGAACTTAGTCATGATCATCCTCACCTAAGTTCCTTTTTTTTTTTAGTCCCAAATTGGGTCCAAAGGATATATTCAATCATATCCTGGCAAAGGGCATTGTTGAAAAGAGTTACCAAATACAAATGAATATTCGGGGATTGCTCATCATTAACCAGTTAACTGCCCCAATATTTTGAATTTAAGAACATCCACTGCTTGCGTCTATAGACACTTACAGCGAGCAAATGGTTAAAGAGAACAGCGCGGATGGTAGCGTACCTCACAGCAAAGTGGCAATTGCTGGACATACTTCATAGCACTTATAATTGCTTATAGCAGTCAGGTGTGTCGCTGCTGAAAAGGTTCTGTGAGAGTGACTTATGTATGAAACATGTTCCTAGCTGAAGGATGTCATGGCCCAGCCGGTGGTGCTCAGTGGTTGAGCACCATCCTATGAACCAGGAGGTCATGGTCCGATTCCCGGTTGGTTGTGAGCTCAACCCCCAGTAGGGGGCAAGCAGGAGGCAGCCAATCAATGTTTCTCTCTCACTGATGTTTCTATCTCTCCCCCTTATTTCCTCTCTGATTCAGAAAAAAATATTAAAAATAAAAGAACGGATGTCAGGGATGCTGACGCTCTGTATTGCTGACTTGGTATAATCTTGATTCATTTACACCGGAGGGCTGTTGTTCCTTGGTGGGTCTCAGGTTTTGGTGTGTGTCAGAGTCCCCTGGGAAGTTTGCGAAACAGATTCCCAAGTCCCACCCCTGGAGCTTCTGACTCAGCTGGTCTGGGGTGGGGCCTGACCCCATGCATTCCCAACCAGCTCCCAGGTGAAGGTGATACCGCGGACCCAGGGACCGCACTCGGGAGAACTGCCTTCTAACCAGAGCAAGGGCTAAGCCCCCGCGGCCAGGGTCCGTCTTGCCTGCCTTTCTGTCTCCCACCAGGTTCGCTGAGCACCTTATTTGTTATTCGTCAGTGAACCCAGTGCTTTAGGTCTGTTCTCTGGCGTTAGAGCTGAAGTTGTCTCTTGCTGCAGATCCCACGTTGGGTCAGTGAAAGCAAGCCTGTGTCCTTTATTGGAAAATCTGCTTCTTAACTCACGTCGGAGCTTTTGTCTTTTGGATTTGGGGAGCAAGCACCCTGTTCTCTGTTTAATCATTGAGTGAAAGCGAACTTCTAAAGACTGATTGGAGAGCGTCTGGATGATGGTTGTTGACTAGAAAATAAATGACGAGGCCACTCTGCTCCTAAAGTACTCCTTCCGAAAAGTGGAGAGAAGGCTGCTAAGGGGATGAATCTGTCCTTGTGTCCCCGGGGATTGAGCGAGAGAAAAGCCGCCACGCCTTGCATGGAGTGATGGCGATGGCTGTATGTCCAGCAGCTGAGAACTGCAGCCTCTCAGGACCACACGGACATGTGGCACTATTAGGCATAGGGTTCCATCCTACACTTTCAGTTTTTCTTAAGTTTATTGGATCCATTCTGAATTTTCCAGGAAAACATTAGTCTGCTTCTTAGGAACATCACCGTGTTTTAGTTCCATGTCTGAGTCCTGGCGAGAGGGGGCGGCTGGGAAGGGACAGGCAGGAGTGGGCAGGGCGAATGAGGTTGCATCATTTGTGTCTTTCTCTTGTCATCTATTTCCAGTTGTAGTGGAAACATTCCAAGCCTGGGTTTCCAAAAGTGGAAGGGGAGCAGCTAATGCCTACCTTTAAAAGGTAAACAAAATCCCCCAACCTCAATACCACCCCTTTTTAAAAAAAATATATTTTATTGATTTTTTACAGAGAGGAAGGGAGGGGGATAGAGAGTTAGAAACATCGATAAGAGAGAAACATCGATCAGCTGCCTCCTGCACACCCCCTACTGGGGATGTGCCCACAACCAAGGCACATGCCCTTGACTGGAATTGAACCTGGGGCCCTTCAGTCTTCAGCCCGAAGCTCTATCCACTGAGCCAAACCGGTTAGGGCAGTACCACCCTTTTATATACACACACACTCACTCCTCACCAGAAAACCCTCTTCGCTGCTCCTGAAAACTAAGAGCTCATTAAGAGCAGAGGAGCTGGCAAGGATGTAGCTCTGAGAGAGGAGCCAGGCGAGTGCTTCGACCCCTCCTCAGGGGCTGCCGGAGCCCCAGCAGCCCCCTCAGCTCTGAGGACAGAGCCCATGCTTTCCCGCCACTCTTGCTAGAGCAGCGACTTTCAGCCTTCTTCATCTCATGGCACATGAACTAATTCCTAAAATTCTGCGGCACACCAAAAAAAAATTTTTTTTTTGCCGATCTGACAAAAAAAGGTATAATTTTGATTCCTTCACACTGGAGGGCTATTGTTGTGTTAGCTGTTGTCATTTTTTTTTTAAGTTTGATCATTTAAGGGAAAAGAGGTCAGTGCCCCTGGCTAAATAGTCAGGTATTGCGTGTTTTAAAAATACAAGGTGACAGGAGAAGATTTGACTTTGGGTGGAGGGCACACAGCACAGCATATAGATCTTGTAGCATAGCCACATCCGGGACCTATATGTTCATGTTGACCAATGTCACCCCAATCAATTTAATAAATAAGAATTGTTTAAAACATTACTGCACACACCAGCTGAAAATCGCTGCTCTACAGCCTGGCCCAGGGCCTGGCCACGGAAGGTGCTCAGTACGTATTTGCTGAATGGGGAGTGGACATTGTCTTTGAAAGGAAGCGGTTACATAACGCTCAGCCTCCTTACATAAGGCTGAGTCTAGCTCTGAGACGCGATTCCACAGACATTTCTGAAGATCAGCCAAGGGCCCGCTCCTGAGTATTGTGAGGAGTATGGGGAAGAGGCCTGCAGTGGGGAGAGGACCCTGCAGTGTGTGTGCAGAGCTGAGATGCAGTGAGAGAGCAAGCAGTTCAGGCTGCTCCCCCCTCCCCGCCCCGTCCTCCCGGGATCAGGGTCAGTGGGCGCTGTGTGCACTAATAGGATGGAGCCAAGGACAGAGGCACAGGTACGGAGTCAGGTGTACATGAATGGGCCATCAGGTCATGGAGTCAGGAGAGTCCTGACGCCTGCGGGGTCCTGACGGCCGCCTCAGCTTTCTCATCTGTGCTGGAGGCACCTGAGGCTCAGAGTAGGAAAGTAACATGTCCAAGGTCAAGCCCCTGTTAGTCACAGAGCCAGAGTAGAATCCTGGTGTCTGGTTTTCCACTCTCTCTGCTCCACCTGTGATTTGCAGAATGCTCTGTGGAGCGGTAGGAGCCTCCGGGTGAGGAAAGGGGCGGTTGAGTAACCACGTGTATCTTCTGGGAAGATAAGGCTTCTTTGAGGAGTTAATGCCCAACCACACGCTCAGCCTCTTGACTTAGTGCCAGCGTCGCTGGTCTCCCCAGTCACACACCCCCAACCCCTTCCAGCACCTCCCCGCCTCCCGTGACCATTGCCTGTTCGCTCCCAGGGAGAGGGGCACTGACCCCTCGGGGAGGGATGCGGGATGAGCTCCCATGCCCTGGTCCTGTGGCTCTTCGCCAAGTTCCCTGGGGCAGTGTGAGCTGAGGCTTCTAAAGGGTCAGCTGACACTTGAACACGCTTGCCCAGCTCGACAAATGTCTGAACTGGGGACGCGTTATGTAACTTTATTACGTAACCCTGATCCCTTCGAGGCCTCAGTCACCCCTTAACTAGAAGGCAGCTGCCCTCGGAAGCGGGCTGCCCCCGGGGCTCTTTGAGGATGGTTTGCACCCCTTGGACGTGAGCGGAGTCTTGAGGCCACAGTTCAGCTTGAATGGTGCCTAGAAGTGAGGCGTTTTGACGTTGCCATGATTTCTCTAGCGATTCATTTTTATCGTGTTTTCCAAAAGCATCTGTCTGTGGCAGTTGGGCAATTTCATAAATGGTACTTCACTGTAGATCCTTTGAGGTTTCAGCCATCCAAAGCCTCACGCGGGATTTAGTAAGGACACCAGCCAGCACACGGCTTTGTGTGAACTGCTTCAAACACATTAATGAATCCTCATGATCGCCCTACGAGGTGACACTCCAGTGTCTGGGATCCCTGTTTGCAAATGTGGGATCTGGGCCTCGGGACCCATAACCCACCCAGAGTCAGAGGGGGAGGAGATGGCAGGCCGGGGCCTGGCATCAGGTCTGCTGCCCTCATGGGCGGTTGGGGGATCTGCACTGAACCCCTGTGCAGTCTGGGTCCGGAGGACAGTGAACGGTGAGCAGGTCCGTTCCCTGAGTGCTGAGCGGTGGCCTCACCCTGCACTGGACTTCATGGTGGAAGAATTTCTCCCTCTAACACCCTTCCCTTGTCCTCCTCCCACCCCTTCCTCTGTTTTGTGCTGCAAGCGGAAGCCTATTTCTTGGTCTAAATCAGTGGTCGCCAACCTTTCGGACCTCACAGACCACCAGGCATCCGTGGGCCCCCGGTTGGCGACCGCTGCTCTAAATGACAGTGGTTGCCATTCATTCTAACTGAACACGTGTTTTCCAGTCACATGCCATGCCTTCTGCCAAGCACTAAGGTTTTGGGGAGACACCCTGTGGATATGGATTCTGGGATTGCAAGTGCCCGTCTATACAGTATAAAAGGGGGCGGTTGGCACTTTTCCCTTCCTTTCTTCTGTGGGCATGTGGGGCAGCTGGCCAGACCTGGTGGGAATGACCGGAGAGTGGCCAGAAGGCCTCCCCGACATCCGTCAGCTGGTGCCTTGGGCCATCGTGGAGAAAGGGCTTCCTTTGGCCAGCCGTGCCTTGACTTTCTGTACGATCTCCAAATTTCACGTAGCATAAATTCATTATTGTGCTAACAGCATGATGGTTTTAAAAAGAAAGCCCAACCCCACCACCCTTTTCTTCTACCCGTGTCTCAGGTTACTCCTCTGCAAAATGGTGGTAATAGCACCTGCCCATTGCCCCTGCTCACCTCCCAGAGCCGGCGTCAGGCCCAGTGAAGCGAGAACCTGGCGTGCTGGGTGCTGTAAAGAGAGGAGGCGAGGGAGCACCAGGCCAGGCTCAGGTGGTGGGTGGGTTTTAATGCTGTAAATGGGGCTGTTAGATGGAAGTTTAATCTCTTGCAATCTGAGCCCATTTGTTCAGACTCGGGACTCAACCTGGGAAATCAATGAAATAAATTAATTGTGTGCGCTTTTTTCCATCGGCGGAGCTGCTCTTGAAGCTTTGGACAAAAGCTAAACTCCCATGTACTTTAAGCCAAAATAGCATTCGAGATGCCTGGGGGATAAGAACAGTCGTTGTGAGCTGCTTGTCGGAGGATAATAGTGAAAGCCGGACGGGAGTGGGAAGGGAGGGAGGCTGTTGGGAGGCCCCCACCCCACTTCTCCTGCTGGAGGCGGCGGTGGCCAAACCCCTGGTTTGACTTCAGTCCACGGGCTGCGCAGTGCCTGTCTCCGGGCAGTTGATGCTTTTTTGGACATTCTTTAACGTGCAGGAACGAATTGCAACTCCCTCTCTGAACCCGGTAATTACAAGGCTGCACTTGCTGTTCACACACGAAGAAAAGGAGATGCTGTCCGTATTGGAGCCGTGTCCCAGGCCTGGCCACGAGCTTTTACTCTGATGTTCACTTGTCCCTGAGTTTTACACTGATGTGCAGCGTGGTTATCTGCCTCCCGGTCCTCGTGAGCCCTGCAGCCAAGTGGGCAAAATCTGTCACAGCTGCAAGGAGGCACAGTGCCCCTTGGGAGAGCAGGTCAGGCTCCTGGTTTTACGTCCAGCCCTGTGCGATGCTGGGCCATCGGGGACCATTTTCGTTTTGTTTTTATATTCAAAGTAAAGTTTAATAAAGATTTAAGATTCACATCATGATAAATGATAAAATTCAAATATTCTCCTCCAGGTAAGAGTTCAACTTTAGCGTTTCTTATCCTGCCATCTTTTTTTTTTTTTTTAGTATATTTCATTGATTCTTTACAGAGAGGAAGGGAGAAGAACAGAGAGTTAGAAACATCGATAAGAGAGAAACATTGATCGGCTGCCTCCTGCACACTTCCTACTGGGGATGTGCCCACAACCAAGGTACATGCCCTTGACCAGAATCAAACCTGGGACCGTTGAGTCTGCAGGCTGACGCTCTATCCACTGAGCCAAACCGGTTAGGGCCTGTCATCCTTTTTTCCTAGGCTTTCCTATTCCCCCTCCTCCCGCACACACACACGCTTCTTGTCTGTGGTGACATGGGCAGATCCCCTACTTCATGAGTTAGGGTTGTCATTAACCGTTTCCATGGGTGTGTCTGTTTTGTTCCCTGTTCATGCCCAATGCTGAAAACAGTGCTGGCCACAGAGGTGCTGAGTGGGCATTTTTTTGGAGAATGTGCTGGAAGCTTTGAGAATGTCCGCTTACGTCCAGCAGCGCAGGTGGGGCGGTGGGGGAGGGCAGGGCGCGAACGGGGGAAATGGAAACGGTCTCTTCGGGGAAACAGCCATTAAATCCTGGTGATGGGAAAGGGCTCGAACGGTGCATTATTCATAAGCAGTCACTCCCATAACCTTAATGAAACGAGACGATCTGAACGTTTAATGTTGGCGTTTGATGGTTGTGTTGCGTTGGCAAATACCTTATTGCAATCAGTGACCCAGTGTGTTTCAGCACAGTGTTGTAGTGGAAGCAGAAAGCCACTGCGTTGGGTGTTGTGCTGTCAGAAATGGACTCATTTTCATAGGTGTCTCACAGTAGGCGTTGCACTGTCATTTAGTCGCTGTTATTTATCACTGATCAGTTATCGAGTGTCTGATGCGGGCCAGTTGGGAAGCCTTCCCGAGAGTTCGTGACTACGGTGGAAGCTTGTGTTTAGAACCTGAAGGGTCTGCCCTACTTGGGGCGGACAGAAAAAGGGTCTTCCTAGGGAGTGGCCATGTCACGCATCACCCGTGGGTGCTCCAAGGAAGACGCAGCTGGTGGTGCTTGGCTGGTTTGGGCGCCGTGGAGTGTCTGAGGCGAGGGGCACGGTGCCCCACCACGTGTCTGCCTGTGGAGCTGGTGGCTGGGAGTGGCTGGCTGGCTCGGTAGGAGCCCTGTCGGTATCTTGATGGGGCGTCTCTGTGTTCGTGCTGTACGTTCCGTGCTGGCTCAGTGTTGCCTCTGTCCTCTGTCCACAGAGGACTCCCTGTTTATGCGATTTCGGTGTTTCTCTAACTAGGCTCCTTGAGCACCTGTGATAGAGGTGCTTTGGCTGTGGTTTGTGAAAGTGGGCCCCAGGCCCACCCCAGATCCTCTCTGAGGGGCTTCCGTCTCCTTCAGGACGCATCCCCCTGCTTGGT
>PVJC01019039.1:0-30312 GCA_004026665.1 Murina feae
GTGCGCCTGCTCTGAGCCTGTGCTGCCAGACTGTGGCCATCAGTAGGACATCCACTGCGGGGTCCTGGACTGTGAGACTGTGAGAGGGGGCAGGCTGGGCTGAGGGCGTCCCGCCCCCCCATGCACGAATTTCATGTACTGGGCCTCTAGTATATATATATATATATATATATATATATATATATATATATATATATATGGCTAAGTGACAGTCTGACCATATGACGGGTAGCTATGATGTGCAATGACCACCAGGGGGCACATGCTCAATACAGGAGCTGCCGAGCTTCAGTGACTTGGCAGCCGTGGTTCTCAGGTGACACACCCTGTAACCAGAGAGGAGAGAGCCCAATTCCAGGGCGTGTCACCTGAGAACCACCTTCTCGAAATCCGGGACCTCTGAGTGGATGTTGGAGAGCTGGTTTCAGCCTGATCCCCGCAGGCTGCCAGAGGGACCCTGCTCACTTCGCAGATGCCCTTAGAGCCACGATGCTGCCTCAGGTGTGGTCAGCCAGGGAGAGACTTCAGGCAGTTGGCTCCAGGGCATGTCTGGCCCATCCGGCCCAGTCCTGCCTGCTGGCCACCCTCTAGTTAATTTTCTTTCAATGTGCATGAATCCGTGCACTGGGGCACTAGTATATGTATAAATATATTTGTATATGGATATATTATTATAGGGAAATACATTGAAAGACTATGCTTACTCTAATTGAGTGTGAGAGAATGAGGAATGGGGAAGAATAGGACATAATAAAAAAGTTTTCTTTGATATAAGGCCATGTGCTATGTGGTGATATATGTAGATTTCCATGGGTACATAATAGGATAAAGAGTAATGTATTTTCTGTAATTTCAGGATTCTGGACTTCATCCTCAAAGCTAAGGAAAATGGGTTCTGACAACTACCAAAAATATGACCTAGACACATCCTCATGGGACTAAGAGTGGCTAAACTGGCCCAGTGATTGTCACCCCAACATCTTCATAAAAGAAGGCTATTTATTAGGAATGAGGATTCAAAGAAGGAATATGAAAGCACAGGGAGCAGCTGGGACGCCTGTCTTTTTGTTTAGGCCATAATTAGGGGAACTGGGCCCTCAGAAAAACTGTCTTGAGGTTCTGAAATGTTATCTCCCCTGATACATTATTTATAGAGAAGGTAAGGGACTTCTTGATAGTGCATGAAGCATGCCCTCTGGTTTGAAGTGAGGGCCACCAGTACCCACACTCAATCAGAAAAGTTTGAAAGTGAAAATTCCCTCTGAAGCTGTGGCAAGAGGAAAGCCAGCAGGCAGACTCTTCTCTTCCACTGGATGTTGGGGCAGAGAGAAAGAGAGAGAGCGACTCTGGATTTAGTGCACACAGGGTTAAAGCTATGATAAAAGGACTTGACTGGAATTGAAATAGTCTGTGAGGGGTGTACTGCCAGAGGCCAGGCCCGAGGAGCCTTTGTGAGGAGTCAGCAAAGTCCATTGTCTGTGCCAGACAACTGTGTAAATAATAAGGGTCTAGCTGAATTAGGTGGACAGGAAGGGGTGTCCAGTACGGATGGAGGCATTTCTGGCCTGAGCAATTAAAACAGCCTTAAACCAAGGGCAGCGGTGCCTCTGACCTGAGCAACTGGGACAGCCATAAAACATCTCCATCCAGGACAACTGGGAGATAGATCAAAAGCAACTCCAACCTGAACAGACAGATGGATATGCGAAGGATAGAGAAATGCCACTAGATAAGGGGGGAGGAAGACATACACTCACAGAGGATAAAGAAAAGTTACAGGATATAAGGAAGAAGGTATTTTCACAGAGGATAGAGGAATGTTGCAAGATAAGGAGAGAGAAAGAGAGGGGTACCACGTGAGCTCTGAGCTTTGAACGGATACTATACAACAGAGAGACCAGTTGAGGAAAGCAAGGAGGTCCTAAATGAAGGAAAGGGTCCACTTAGAAAGGGTCATGTTCAGACAGAGTTACAGCCTTTGTAAACCCAGAGACAAAGAGCCTCAGTCGATTACAGATTCAGATTTAGATTTTTTTTTCCCCTTAGAGAGAGAGAGAGAGTGCTGGCCTTTCCAACTTGGGGATCCCCCTGCCTAGATGGAGTTTGTATATACTCCCAATAAACTTCTACATTTTTATTAAAGAAATCTATTAATCCATGAATTGATTCTTCAACATTGTCAGACAAGAACCCAAGGGAAAAGTCTGCACCCTGAACTCCATGATTCATGGAGGGCAGGGGAGAGCAGTAAGTACAGGTGCAGAACTCACAACTGTGTCCTCAGACTGAGAAAAGAGAGAGAGGGGCAGAGAAAAATAGTGTTTCAACATTTAAACACTTACGATAGAAGATATTGGCAGTCAAGAGAGATTTAAGATTAACAGATAGCTCCAGTGATTGAAACACATTTTCCAGTTCTAATCATAATGGAAAGAAAAAGGAGACTGAACAAAAGACCACACTTATTTTTTTCCTGCTGTTCCCTAGTCTGGGGACAGAAAAGAAATCTTATATTGAATGTAAGATAAAAAATACTTATTTAGCTTAGACTGGACTTTTTTTAATGCTTGAGTGACTGTTAAACTTTAATCTGACCACATTGCTGACAACTGAGTTCAGTACTTCTTTACAAAACCAGGGGGTCCGGGAGTTTATATACTGTTCCACATACATACACACAGAAATGTACAGAAGGTCAGCCACTAAAATATTAATGCTATATTAAAGAAATGAGATGTCAAGGATTATTTTTTATGTGAATGCACAATTCCATTCATTTGAAACCTGAACTTATAGTTAGAAATCGGTGCTCATTTTTCTTTTTTAAAGCAAATGTATTTTCTTTGGGTTTATTTCTAACAGCAACTACTCAGACACCAGCGAAACCTCCCTCCATGCCCGTGTCCATACATAAGCACACACTCAAGGACGTGAGAGGAGTGCCTCTCGAACACTTGAATACTAAGTTTCCGACAGTCCTTCTCAGCAAAGACATAATTTATGTGGCTCATTAAAGTATGAGGCTCAATCAGACATATATATATATATATATAAAACCTTTAGTATTCAAATATGCAGCACAATCAAGGGAGCACACCAGCTGATTGTTAAAATATGCAGTCTGTTGAGTAAATCCCATTAAAGACAATTTCAGAGATGAAAATATGTTTAAAAATTAGTAAAATATGTGATTTTAGTTGTCAATTATATTCAAATATTTTAAAAGATACAATAACTTGAGGAAAGATAAAAAAAAGAAAACATTTGAACTGTGACAGTGAAGAGAGCCTGCGCTACATCTGATGGAGTGGTCTCCAGTGTCTAGTGAGATGAGAGGGGAATGAGAGGAGGGTCTGCTTTTGAAAATCTCAGAAAACTGGAGCGCAGTCTGTGCATTTCAAGTGGCGAGATTAGTTCTTTCTTTATCTCCCAGAGGAATAATACCATCTTATTCTACAGGAAAAGATATATAGAGAGCTCTAGGGGATAGTAAAAGGGAGGTGTTTTTGCACAATTGGCAGAGATTGCCTTTATATCTCCCAAGAAAATGTTGTGATGCAAAACCGTCAATTTAGCACAGTTTTGTTTTAAAACCACTTCCTTATTTTATGCAATAGTTTTTAAAATTCCTTTTCTCTCACAAAGAATAAAACTAGCATTGAAATAATGCAGTCGATGCTTATATTATGCAGCTTGATTATGCTGCATTACTCATCTCATACATCTTTATTTAATATTTAATATAAGAAGGGACATTTAAAAATATTTATAGTAGTCTCTTCTTTTGGCAAATTCGGCTTGTGATGGGAAGGGACATGGCTGGTTTCACATAAGTAGGCACTGTGCAGCCTTTCCATAAATGTGCAGATGGTTAGTTGGTAATATCATGTAGTCTTTTGCACAGATGGGGGAATAAAAATGATTACTGAAAATTACACAGGAAGATTCATTCAGATCATGGAATTGTAACAATGTAGGAGTTATGGTTTATATTTGCCAGCTGAAATAGGGCATAAAGAAATCAGTCTATCAGAAAAGCTGTAATCAATTCAGTGACCAGTACTCAGAAGTCCTATAACATATTAAACTTATGGTCACTTTAGAAATTCTCAGAAGGCTACAATTTAGCTTTCTTCTTACATAAGCTTTTCCCTCAACTGATTGTGAGCACATTGATTAGCAATCACAGTCTCCCAGCAACAATAGCTTGGCTTACAAACACCTTGGGGAAACTTTACTCATTTTAAGTTTTCTAGTTCTCTTCTTAATGGCGAAGCTATACAACTTTTCATGACGATGTAAAAGGAGGCATGGCATTTATGTAAAGCAAACAAACCATTACAGACATATCTATGGGAGTTTTCTATTTTCCTCAGGTCAAAGCATGTCTGAGTTCTTTCAAATTGCATTCTAGAGTGTGAGCATGTTGATTGACCATGTGCATTTATTTTTCATCTACCCCTAGGTTTTAATTCTTGGTTATTTAAATAAACCAAAGAAAAAAAGAACATTTAACAAATATACATAGAATCACTAACTTAAAAGTTTGGAAGAATGACCTGCAGCCCTTTGGTGCACAGGCCCATGCTCTAAACATGGAGCACCTACTAGGTATAGAATCATTTCTATATTTAAAATTTTATTGAGTTTTACTGTGGTTTAAGATAATAAAATGTAGTGCTTCTGAGAGCTTCTAATAGTGCAAAGTCTTTCAAAAAGCATGTTAGACACCAGTTACAAGAAGAATGGGAAAATAGCCCACTCACACTACCAACAGAAGCATACTATATCTAGATGGAGATTTTTTTTGTTATTTTTTTCTAAGTGTAGTTCTTAAAGATACATTCAGACTATATGTAAAGAAAACTATTAACAATCTCTATAGATACACACAAATGAAGTTTTGTATGTTTTAAGATGCAGTTTTAAAATATATATGTGCATTATCTTACAGAGAAAGGCACAGTGGAGACATCAAATTTCTCTAAATATTTTTCTAGAATTAGTGAAATTCTAATTAAAAATTTAATGGCATTATGTGAAATTTGATTAAATGTCTCTAAAGATCATCTGCAATAATATAAAATCAAAATATTACTAGAAATATTCTAAGCACAAAATAAGGTTAGGACATGCTCTTTTAGTTCCATATGTATTTAGAGGAATATAGTAAAAATAAGTATGTCATATTGATTTAAAAATAGGCATATTAATATATATATTATATATATATAAATTTAACATATGATAAAGTTTTAGAAGAGGTCCTTAGACATAATTGATTCATAAAAGTAAAGATGGTGTTTTTATAATTATTCAGAATTTATTCACCATTTTAGTCTTGAATATCTTCTACATGCCTAAACCTACACAAGTTGCTAGAAAAATCAAAGAAAATCTATAAAATCTACACCCTTATAGAGTATAAATCCTAGTGGGTAAAAAGATATAATAAACAACATATAAATATATGATATGTCAGAAAGTGAAAATGCTATGAAAAACATTAATAAGGGAGCAGAGAGTGACTGTGGAATGAAGTGGTGCTATCTTATAGAAGGTGACTAGGGAAGTTGTTCTCCTAAGTGAAATTTGTACAAACTTATAGAATATTGTATAAAAGATTGGCAAAGATGTGAAAAAGGACATTAGCATAAGGATATAGGGAAAGACAGTTTTATATGCTATTTGGTGAATATATAGATTGATACAGCTTTTCCACTCTGCATTTTGGTAATATGTCTATAGATTTATTTTTCATTAAGGAAATAATTAAACAAGTGACAAAGATTCATATTGTAGTACTTTTTATATTGAAATAAAAGGAAGTAACCTCAAATTTATTAAAGTGTAGTTGTAAAGTAAAATCATGTTATATGCAAACAAGGCTCTCTTATGTACCAATGGGAAGAGATAAAATGCTTTCATAAAAAAAGTTATAAAATTGGAAATACTGTGTAACTCCGTGAATATAGAATTATGTATCAATTTTCTCTCTCTCACACACAAACATTTGAAAGGACATTTATTAATATATTTAACATAGATTGCCTAAGGGAAATGGGATTTTGAGTATTTTTTTAGCTTCTTTATGTTTTTATTGTTAGAATTATTTAGAGTAAGCATATCTTATTTTTATAATGGCATATAAAACGATGTTCTGTTTTAAGACACTCTACATGAATATCACTCCTGCAGTAGTTACAAAGAAGTTACTATACTGTTAACACAGGTTAATTAATGTAATTTAAAAGTAAATTTAAACAAAAAAGGTGAAGGAGAATGTGAACTGAGAGTAATGCCATGTTGTGGGAATAGGGCAAAAATGGTCATTGGTGAAGTCAAGGATGTAAGTTAGTCATTTCCATAAGTCATATGGGAAGAAAGAAAGAAATTTAAAGCCAATGAAGCTGAAGACATCTAAGTCACTAATCAAATCCTATATAATAAAAGGCTAATATGCAAGTTGTCCCCTCAATGGGAAAGTTCAACTGGAAGTTCAACCAGGGGGCACAGCCAGATGGCCACCTATGCATGGCCCCTCCCCCTGGCCAGCCCAGCCCAATCAGTCCAGAGCAGAGCAGGCCAGCAGGATCCCACCCATGCAGGAATTCATGCATCGGTCCTCTAGTAGTATAGAAGGAAAGGCAATAATGTTAGTAAATCCTAAAGCAGGGAAAATTTTAAACTGACATGCTAAAGGAAAGGATTCCCTTTCTTCTCAATGCCTTCTCTTCTGCCCTTGGGCCCCCTCCTACTAGAACAGGCACTTATTACATAGTAATCCCTTTGAGAAAGACGTGGAGTTGTTATGAAGCAGACAGTGGTACTAAAAGTTTCTATCAATGATTCATATCAAATGAAGTTTAATGCAGTGAAGTATAGTCTGTACTTCCTATTTAAAAATTCTGTAACATTTTAGACTGCAGTACTAGTAAACAATACTAGTTTATTTCTTAATAGCAGCTCTCTTATCATTGCAGGAGGTTACATTCTAATTTAACAATTATCAAATGCTGGAAACTGTTTTGATGCTGGAAACTGATTGTTTTCACCAAACTTGGTTGCTCTGAAAGGTCAGAGCTATGCACCCATTGTTTAAGTTGAAACATTGTTAATTAAAGCAAACCCCCACCTGTTAATTACATGGAAATTCTTGCTTGGAATTTCCTGCCTAAGGATATGGGTGTTTTGCCAGAGCCTCAATAAAAGGCTGGGGAGGCCTGGTACCAGTGGCAGTCATTCCCACTAGAGGTAGGCTCCCACCTGGCCCCCCAGTTTCCAAATTGATTCTCTTCTAGTCTCTCTCTCTTCATTTTGTGTGTAGCCTTTTCCAGCACTCAAACCCTGAACAGGAACCTTGAACAACACGGGACGTGTAAGGGGCTCCCACAATCAAATCTAAAGCCGTACTTCTTTTTTTAATGTTCACTAGAACAGGTGGTAACCTGGTTATTAGGAAGTAACCGGGTTACCCCCTCACCCAGATCTGTTTCTCTCTCCCTATTCCTTTCAAGGTAGATATTTTCACTATCTAAAAGGTCTACCAAGCCAAAAACTCGTGTCATCTTTAATTCTTTCCTGTCTCTTAACTCAGTGAAATATCTGTCACTGAATCTTATTGATTCTCCTTAATGTCTTTAAAATTTATCCTCTTTTTTTTTGTCCTCACTGTCACAACCTTAACTCATGATTTTATGATTTCTCATCCAGATTACTGCAACAATCTCATAATTCTTTACTATGTCTTGGTTCCTGTAAGTCAACCAACACTGTGCAATGTCAGTGGTCTTTCTGAAGCATAAATTCAGTTGTTCCACTTAAAAATATTGAATGATTCCCCTTTTATTACAGAATGAAATCTAAAATAGTACAGATGCTTTACTACTCACTCTCCCATTTTTTCCCTCCAGATCCTGCTATAATTTGAGTCATTCTAAAATAACTGTAATGCCTTGGGTGTGTCTATTCCACTACACATTTACACAGGATGTTCTGACACACCCTTACTTTTTTCAACTTTGTAGGTAGAGCACAGGAGGTTTGTCTTGGTGCAGAGGCTGATGCATGCTGTGAGCTTACTCCAGCATTTCAGATCTTTCTGGCACACCAGGGAGATGGCAATGCCCACCTGAGCCCCTCCCAGAGCCGCCTACACAGTACCCTGACCTTTCATTGGCTCCCCTGAGATGGTGTTCCATGATTGGCCACCTCCACCTATAAATACCTGTACTTCCTCAATAAAGTTAGACCTGCGTCCCAGAACCTGGTCTCCGGAGTCGTGCATGCAAGCGTCCTACGCTAGGGGCTTCGCCGTCCTCACCCCTGGGAAATCCCCTGCTTCACAACTTCTCTTCAACCTTGCTATTATTTATTTCTTTTAAACAAGGTTAATATAGACCAGTTTTCTTTAAAAACATATAACTTACATATAATTTAGTCTCAGGATATTTTTCTGTCTAATTAAGTACAAAAATGAATACTTTTATAGTACCTGCAATTACTGTATCACAAACTACATCATAATGCATTGAAATTGTGTATTCATTTGTCAGTTCCTCTATTTATACCATTTGATGGAAATTTTTTAAATATTCCTATATCCTGAATCTGACTCAGTGACTGTGAAAGTAAATATTTGCTGAATGTAGAACCTGGAGGTAACACATTTTATCTGTTTGAATTTATCAACCCCTAACAACTGGTTATATATACTTAGGCCACCAGAAGAGGACTAGTTTCTTGCATTTGAAAAAAATATTTTTATGTTGGAATTCATAGCATATTTTAGGTTATGTTTCTAACAAAACATAAGATCATTTTCTTAAGATTATACATTAACAACTATTTTTCAGAAGTTTTATTGTTATATATGATCTTTGCATTATAATCCCTATAAAAAATGTCATGGAAGTGAACCATTATTGATTCAGGAGATATATATCGAATATCTGCTATGTGTCAGATACTGGATTACAGTAGATTTTGGAGTAAAAGAAAAATAACAGGTACATTCCTAATCCTTCTGAAATCATTGGTCTTAATCTTCTGTATGGGAAAACAAAAAACAAAACCTCAACAATAAATCTATTGATAAAGTCGCTTCCATGGATAAAAACATGAAAAGTCTGTAAAAGCAAACAAACTTGTTAGACGAAATATTAGTGTAGGTGTCAAAGAATAATTGCCATAACCACTTATTGCTTTCATGATACTTTGACCACCTAAGAAAGTGGATAACTATCAAGTTTCAAAGGTGTCAAATGTTATTTCATGACATGAAACTATTTGATTGTCACTTATAGGGCTTACAGCAAGATTGCTATAAGACAGAAAAGGGAGTAAGACTAGGCCTGGACCTTACTGGGGAGTATTACTTTGGCAGGCAGATGGGAAGGGGAATAATTTGCTTTTAGCAAAGGTATGAAGGGGGCAACGTGAGACAGTGAATAAATCTACAAATCTGGCTTGAGCAGAGATTTGAAGTAGAAGGGTAGATTTAGCTCTGGAAAGGCAGGGTTAGGTAGGCTAGCTGGTCCCTTGAGATTCGGATTAAGAAGTTTAGAATTTATCATTTAGGCAGGTGAGTAAAGTGTCTTGTTTTGTTTGTTTTGTTTTATTCTGCAAATGGAACTATTGAAATAGTGTTTTAAAGACACTGATCTGGCTGAAAATTACAGGATGCATTGAAAGGAAAAAAGCCTTCTGTAGTTAAAAAAAAAAAAAAAGAATGCATGAAAATTACGGTTATGGAAACAGAAAATAAAAAGATATTTAACAATTTTGCTGAGTAAGATATACTGTATTAGCTTTATGTCTAGTTGTCCTGTCTCTAGTCTATAGTTACCTAACATTACAACCACCAAATTCAGACAATTTTATTGTTTTAAACATCTGGAATGTTTGGGGAGACATTCAGTTGATTGACAGAAATGTTTACTTTTCTGAGAACTGATTTGTAATTTGGAAGACTCAGCTTATATCCCTGTCTTTTCTTTGTCATCTTCTGAAAATTAATCAGGAGAATAAAAGTGACCCAGACAAAGAAAAACAACTTACTCCAGGAGAATGAGAAAAGTGAAAAATAGAAAAGGATCTAATGTTGGATTAAGCACTCTAGTGCGATCAATACAAACAGAAGGTGTTTTTTTTCTTTTTCCAGTACATTAGCATCAACGCTTTGTCACTCAATGCCCTAGATAGAATTAATGTAGAATTGGACCTGGAATCAAAGCCAGTGAATGCATGTAAGAGAGACTGTAGCATTTAAAATAAAGGAAATAATAAGGAAATGAGTCTTTGGGGAACTGTAGAAAGATAGAAAGGAAAGGATCAGAGAATGCATGCTGCCATTTCCAATTCAGACTATATTAACGTGGGGAGAATGTTCTGTCGGGTTACATAAACAGGGTTTTTCAGACAGGTATATCATCCAGGTGTGCGAAGTGTATCCTGCTGCGTTATTAGGAATGGATTCCTGATAGAGAATACCTCCTACTGTCAGAGGTAATGATCAACCTGCTTTATTGTAACAATATAATTTTAATTTAGTTCATAGGCCTGTATCCAGTTAGGTAGGCAAGGTTAGTTCTTATGCAGTATATAAGAGTGTCTCCATCTTTTACAGCTGCTGGAACAGAAGACAACATAATTTCTAAATCTCATTTCATTGCTACATCTTATATTCATGCCTTTATGATTTTCCATTGATTGTTTAGTTCTCTGGCTTTCAAACAGCTATCTAGCCTTAAAATAAATTCAGCATCTCATAGATGATTCATAGCTCAAGAGTTTACCAATTACAGAATTAGGAAGAAAAATCTCTTAATATGGCTGGAGAAATAAGTATGCCTTGGTCCATTCAAATTTTTATAATAAAAACACTGTGGACTGGATGGCTTATAAATAGTGGACATTAATTTTTTCATAGTTCTGGAGGCTGGAAAGTTCAAGATTAAGGTGCTGTAGATTTGGTATCTGGTAAGATTTGGTTTTCTTAGAGAGGACACTTCCTTGCTGTGCCATCAAAGGGTGTAAGGGGCAGGCAAGCTCTCTGGGATCTCTATCAAGTCACGGATCCTTTTATGAAGATTATGACCTAATAACCTCCCAAAAGCCTCACCTTTTTGGGGATTAGAATGTCAACATATGGAGTTTGAGGGGGAACAAAAACATTCAGATCATGACAGTAACTCAGAGATGTATCAAACAGCATCCCTGTTGCCCTCTTGAGAAAGTAAGATGTAATTAATGCCTTTCCTTCATTCCTTCTTTCCTGATGAGCTATAGTCTGGAGAGAAAAAAAGAGGGACGGCAGGTGAGGTGGAGGGGGAGGGGGAGAGATCAACCAATGAACTCACATGCATATATGCATAACCTGAGGACACAAACAGTGGGTGGTGAAGGCTTGAGACTTGGGGTGGCGGGGGGAGGAGGGGGAAATTGGAGAAAAAAGGGAACATATGTAATGCTTTCAACAATAAAGATTTATTTAAAAAAAAGATTGGATTCATTTTTTTAGTCAGGGTAGTTCTATGTGTTCAAGAGTGGATTGATACCCACCTTATTATAGTCTTTAGTCCTGTTTGTAATTCTGTTTCTTGAAGCCACAGCATAATAATTAATAATAGAATAATAATAGCCAGTGGTGTAATTACTTACATATTCTAACATTTTATCTTTGAGACCATATATTTTAGCCATTTCTTTTGAGCACTTTTTAACTGTATTTCAACCTATATACTTATTCTTTCAGATAGATACTGATATTCCTACATAGAACTTTGTAAATTGTAACCTAGAAAGTTTAAACAACCTTCACACAACTACTAATTCATCAATCCAAGTAAAAGAGTCTAACTCCGTTTAAGGTTCATTTTGTGAAGAATTACACAATGCTACCTTGTGTGGGCCTATTGTGGTTTCTGGGGAAGACTTGGGAGGCAAGTCAAATGTCAGGAAGTCACAAGGATCATGAATGGACAGAGTTAATGTTGTGCTCCTTGCTAAGGTCTAGTCAAGTGATGTCTCCTTTCTCTAAAAAGATCCACCTTAATTGAAGTTTATGCTGTTAGGTTGACTACACTCACTTCCCCCTCAGATTCTGAATGCTACCTTTTACCAACATTCACATGAGTCAGCTATTGTTGTGTTGGCTGTTGTCATATCGAAGGGGAAAGAGGTGAGTGCCCCTGACTAAATAGTCAGGTATTGCATGTTTTAAAAATTCTTGCAGCACAGAGGTTGAAAATCGCTGACATACACCATTGATCCCTAAGGCCAATAATGTTTTGTATGTGGTATGCTTTCTTCTTATATAACTGAAGTGTTCTTGTCCTGTTAAGCCCTACCTCTCCACTTGTGCTATTGATTTTGCCACTCAAATAATTTTATGTTGGCCCTATTTACTTGAAGTAGTGCAAGCATTGAAAACATATGTGCCAAAATGCATAACACCAACACACAACAAGAATTGATAACTTGCTCACATAACAGTTCAAGACCAGAGTTTCTTGCTTGCAAATGGCTATCCTTCATTTAATGATCCAGAGAATAAGGTTTCTTCTATCTTATGGATTCAGATTCTTAGGGGCTTTATTGTTAGAGAAAAAAAAAATGGAGCAAGGCATGCATTCTCATTATTTAAAAATGACAACTATCACCTTTTCTCACACTTCATGGGTAAGAACTAATTACAAGGTTGTACTTAGAGATGAATTATAAAAGTAGTCTCCAATAGCAGGCAACTACTTCTAAGCAAAACTTTCATGTTTCTAGAAAAAAGAGCAGAATTTGTGATGTATAGTTAAAATTTCTATAAGGATTCAACAAAAGAGAGAATATGAGTAAAGAATCTGATTTAAAAAATTAGAAAAAGGCAAGGATGTCTGATTTTACCACTCTTACTCAACATAGTACTGGAAGTCCTAACAACAGCAACCAGACAAGAATAAGAAATAAAAGGCATCCAAATTAGAAAGGAAGAAGTAGAACTGTCATTATTTGCAGATGACATGATATTGTATATAGAGAATTCTAAAGGTTCCACCAAAAAACTATAAATGAATTGAGTAAAGAAGAAGGATACAAACTAAATATCCAGAAGTTAGCTGCATTTTTATACACCACTAATGAACTATCAGGAAGGGAAACAACAACAACAAAAAAATCCCATTCACAGTTGCTTCAAAATGAATGAAATGCCTAGAAATAAATTTAACCAAGGATGTAAGAGACCTGTACTTGGAAACTTAAAAGATGCTGAAGAAAGAAATTGAGGAAGATATAAATAAGTGGAAGCATATACAGTGTTCACTGACAGGAAGAATGAACATCATTAAAATGTCCATACCATTCAAAGCAATCTACAGATTCAACACGATCCCTATCAATATACCATTGATGTATTTCACAGAACTAGAACAAATGTTTCAAAAATTTTTATGGAACCATTAAACACTCCAAATAGCAACAACAATCTTGAGAAAGAAGAATAAAGCTGGAGGAATCATAGTACCTCATATGAAACTAAACTACAAGGCCATAGTAAATGCAAGGTACTGGCATAAAAACAGACATATAGATCAATGAGACAGAATAGAAAGTCCAGAAATAAACCCATGCTTCTATAGTCAGTTAATATTTGACAAAGGAGGCAAAAATCATACAATAAATTAAAGATAGTCTATTCAATAAATGATGCTGAGAAAATTGGGTAGATACATATAAAAACAATGAAACTAGACCACCTTCATACTGTTAATGTAAAAAACAACACATTGAAACCTGTAAATAATTTTTGTGAGTTTATTTGAGCCGAACTACCAACATATGCCAGGAAGCAGAACCTCAATGAATTGAGATAATGCTCTGGAGAATGACGGGGTTACATTTGTATTTATACATCGCAATCAAAGGAGGGACTTAGGTGGGTTACATGAATTTCATTGGTAACAGATTAAGGAGGTGGGATAAAGCAAAGGAGGGAAACCCCTGGGGCTGGATAAAAAGTAAAATAATGGACACATACTTAGGTGGGTGCAGGATCAATTAACATGATAATGAATGAATTTGTAGTATCTGTCCTGGAGCCCAGGACATTTGGTTGTGCCCCAGGGGCTCCAGAAAAAGGGAAGTTACAAGTTACCGAGACACTTCAAGGGTATGTTATCATAGATGCAAAAGGACAGACAGGCTCAGGTAAGGTAAAGGTTGACCTTGTCAGTGAAGATACTGGCCTAGGGTGTAAGTGCCCACCATAACTGCTTTTAAAGTTTAATTTCAGGCCATCTTTTGTGGTTACTTTAGGTCTCAGAGTTTGCAAGACTGCCATGCAGGCCTCTCCTGAGCTTGTCAGGTCAGCATGTGGCCCTTTCTGTCCACAATACACCACACACAAGAACAAATTCAAAATGGATTAAAGGCTGAAATGTTAAACTCAAAACCATAAAAATCCTAGAAGAAAACGTGAGCAGTAAATTCTCAAACATTTCTCATAGCAATCTTTTTTTCTGATATATCTCCTCAGGCAAGGAGAACAAAAGAAAAGATAAATAGGGCTATATTAAACTAAAGATTTTTTTGAATAGCAAAGGAAACCATCAACAAAATGAAGAGACAGCCCACTGAATGGGAGGACACATTCATTGATACTTCTGATAAGGGGTTACTAAACAAAATTTATAAAGAATTTATAAAACTCAACACCAAAAATCACACAATCCAATAAAAAAATTGGCAAAAAGAAAACTGAATTAAAAAATAGACAAAAAACTTCTCCAAAGGAGACATGCAAATGGACAATGGATATATGAAAAATGCATGATGCCATTAACCATCAGACAAATGCAAATTAGAACCACAATGATTTATCACCTCACAACTATCAGAATGACTATCATCAATAAGTCAACAAACAATAAGTGTTGGGGAGAATGTGGAAAAAAGGGAACTCTTGTGTGCTGCTGGTAGAAATGCAGATTGGTACAGTCACTATGGAAAGCAGTACTGAGTTACCTCAAAAACTTAAAAATGGAACTGCCTTATGACCCAGTGATTCCACTTCTGGGAATTTGCCCTAAGAAACCTGAAATACTAATTCAAAAGAATATAAGTATTTTTATGTTCATTGCAGAGTTATTTACAATAGCTAATATTTGGAAGCAGCCCAAGTGTCCATCAGTAGATGAGTGGATAAAAAAGCTATGATACATTTACACAATGGAATGCTACTCTTCCATAGAAAGGAAGAAAATTTTACCCTGAATGGACTTGGACTACAATATGCTAAGTGAAATAAGGCAATCAGGGAAAGAAAAGTACTGTATGATTTATTTCACTAAAGTGGAATTTAATAAACAAACTGAACTACTAAGCAAAATAGAAACAAAAATGCTAGTGGGGAGAAGGTGATAGAATTGGGAGGAGTGGAAAGATAAAGAATAAAAAGAGAGAGAACTCATGGATAAGGACAACGGTGTGGTGATTGGGGTGAGGGCAGAGGGAAGTAGGTGTGGGCTTAGAAGGGTTAAATGGTGATAGAAGAAATAAAATAAAATAAAATAAAAATAAGCAACTATAATGTTGTCTTTAAGAAACCCACTTTATCTACAAGGCACAGTGAGGTGAAGAGTGCAGGAATGGACAGAGGCACCATGCTAACACTAATTTTAAAAAGCTGTAATCACCATATTGATATCAGACAAAGCAGAGTACAGAGGAGGAAAAGTGATAAGTGCTTCAGGGGGAGGAGGAATGACTCGGTGGAGCAGGAGGGATTTTGGGGGCAGTGAAACTATGGACATCATGCATTTGTCAAAAATCATAGCATGTGTAACACATAGCATAAATCCTAATGTAAAGAGACTAAGTGACAACAATGTACCACTGTTGGTTCATCTGTTGACTACACAGTCATTCCAGATGTCAACAGCATGGGATTCTTCATGTGGGATATAAGGAGGTACATTGAACTCTGTACTCTCCACTTACATTTTTGTTTCTTTAAACTTAACATTGTTGCCCTAAATGGTTTGGCTCTGTGGCTAGAGCGTAGGCCTGCGGACTGAAAGGTCGAAGGTTCGATTCTGGTCAAGTGCATGTACCTTGGTTGTGGGCACATCCCCAATAGGGGGTGTGCAGGAGGCAGCTGGTCAATGTTTCTGACTCTCTATCCCTCTCCCTTCTTCTCTGTAAAAAATTAATAATTAATAAAATATATTAAAAAAATAAACTTAACATTGCTCTAAAGAACAAAGTCTCATTATAAAGAAAAAGAATACAACTCTCAGTTCAGACCATGTCTACATCCTACCTTCACCACCAAGTCTCTGTTCTCTCCACTCTCGGGACCGCTGCACCCCTCAGGACCCCCAGACTGGCCTGGGCTGAATGCTGGCTCCTTTCACTCTCAAGAAAAAAGGTGGAGGCAGCCTGTCATGGAAGAGTCTCAACCCACAGACTAAAAGGCTCTGACCTAGTCTGCCACAGAGATGCTAGGAGGATGTTGTATGACATGAAAGGTGGCAAACTAAGCCAGAGGAAGATTGTGCCCCTCCCAGGAGCCACTCGTGAAGATGAGTCAGTGGACTGAAGACCATGCCCAGGGCCACCTTGGGTGTGGCCTGATGACAGCAGGGTCACACTAGGCAAGGAGCCCAGATCACTGTGTCACCCAGGAGCAGAGTCACCCCCTTGAACAGGACATGTTGGCTCCACAGCCTCCGTGATTGTAGGACTTCCCCAGTTCTAAGGATTTCTCCTGAGATGTTAGGATTAAAATCCAGGTCCCTTTGTTAATACCTGTGGGGACCCTTGAGTCTTGGGTCCCTGCCTGTCCACAGTGACCACAAGGAGAGGAAGCCTTGGAGGAGAGACAGCCCAGGGGCCTTGTGGGCAGCAGTGGGCATCCCCGCAGCAGAAAGAAACTTCAAATCAGGAGAATGGGCCTCATTCAGGAATGAGCCCACATCTGTTCTGATTGGCTCTTGTGCAAGGAAAGAGACATGGCCTGTTCCTGGTTTGATGCCCTAGGTTTGCTGTGGAGCCAGGTGGGCCTCGAGTGACCAATTTCCAGGCTGCAATCAGCATTCTCCGCCTGCTCCAGGGCCTGTAGAATTGTGTCTTATTTCAGAACCAAATTAGGAACTGTTTCCTAGACCTGGCTTCCCCTTCCCCAGCCCATCTGATCATCCTTGGTTGCTAGGTACCTGGTTACCTTGGAGACAGAACACCCTGAAGGTTCTGAGTGGCTATTGGTGCCCACCTGACTCTGGCAGTCAACGGCAGAACTGTTAGCCCAACCAGCCTTGGAGGGGCTGCTGTCTGTCACAGATCTGTTTGCCAACTTATCTGGGAGCATCTGTGCAGGATTCTGCTGGTGATTTCTGGGAACTTGAGACACATGCCAGGTCCCCCTGCATTCCTTGGGGGAGATCCTGGTGGGGTATCTGGTGGTGGTGTCTGTGATAGTAAAGACAACACACTTCAAGGAGTATGAAGGCTCCAGGTGAAAGGTATTTTGCTTGCGATGAAGTCTGTGCAAGATATAGTGAGAATTTTGGACCATTGACAAAAGCCAACCACCTCATCAAGTCACCTGGGTGGAGGCAGGTCTTCTCTTGTTACAGACTTTGTGCTTGAGGGCACTGAGTAAACACCTGAGCAGGTTATCACTTCAGGACACGGTTGACTTAAGAAAATGGCAAGCAAGAGCCAACCTCCTAAACTTTTCTGAGTGGCTGATGAAAAGCCAGTTTCAAAGGCATTGGGGACTGCTGGAGAGCAACTTCAGAAAAACAAAACGGATGTTTTGAACAAAAACACTATCTAGAAAATCCAGAATTGCTCCAATAAGAAATTATGGGACAGAAGCGGGAAAATCCAAGAGTACGAAGAGGAGAAACAAAGGCTGGAGCAGGAGAACACACAAATGGTGCAGGTTCTGAAAGATAGAGGCAGCCAATCAACGTCAGTGGCTGGAAACCTGATCCGACCATCCCCAAGCCTGACAAACTTGGAGATCACGTGGATGACAAGAACTTGGAATTCCCACAAAAGAGGGAGGCAGAAAGTATGTTCACGGGTTGGAACTTGATCTCAAGGGTCTCCCTCATGATGCTGAGGTCAAGGTGTCCCTTCAAAGTGCTGACAGGGAAATCAGGAATTAGCCAGAGAAGGGTGGGAGCAAAAGCAAAGGAATGACAAGCTTGCCACAGAAATGATGAGTAAGCAAATTGAGAAAGCATCTTTGCAGTGTGAAAATTCAAACTTAAAGGATGAGATTTAACAGCTGTAGCTGAAGCTTCATTTCCCCCCTAATATATATGAAGATCCTGTAAAACAACTACAGAAAAAACTGTTTGAGGAGGAAATGTGCAGCTTCGAAATGGAGAGGAAATTTTTCAACGTTTGGAAAAACATGAACTGCAACTATCAGTTTCTGAATATGTGTAAGAATAGGGTCCAAGACATGAGCTAGGAACTACGAAGAAGCACTTTCTAGTACGAAAATGATATTTGATTCCATCAGAAAAGTTCTGAAGAAGCCTGGAGGGCAGCCAAGGTCCCTGAGAGCGAGTTTGAGAACCTAAGGAGAGGAAATGATCGCCAATGGGCAAATGGTGGAGGTCAGGCCCATGTCCAAGTTCCAGCCTTTCCCTGGCAGCTCTTTTGCTCCTGCTGCTCCACCCGCAGCCCCAGAGGCCCTGAAGTGCCAAGCTGTTCCCCAGATCATGGGGTCCCCAGAAAAAAATGTCACAAAGTAAGAACTCGAGAATCCACCTGCAGGTTTGACTCAGCAACCACAGAAGCTGGGTCCTTGATACTCACAACCAGGGCACAACATTTGCCTGTGTTTCTATTCCAGTTATTCTGATTAATCTCTTTTTAGTTTAGCTGCTCTTACTAAATTGATGCCACATTTACCCTTGGCACTAGTACTGCACAGCGTTATAACTTTACAGTGGTATTATTTAAATATAGATTCATTACTATAATTCTAGAAAGATTGTATTTTGATTTACATGATCACTATTTCTGAAACTATCCTCTAAGTTTGACGTGGATATTTAAACAAAGACCATGATTGTATGATATGGCTATTTTTGCAAGTCTATAGAATTAACAGTATACACATTAACAAATTTTGGTTGGCTTTAAAACAACGCAAAATAAATGCAAAACTTTTAGAGGACAACACCTCATTCAAACATAATATTTTCATTACTTTAGTCCTAACTTTGTAGGTTAGTCCTAAATCATAGGATACTTTAGCCCTAAATTCATAGATTACAAATCTTTAGATTTATTTCATGCTTCATAGTTTTTTATTATTTTTTTTGTCTAAAATACTGTTTATTGTTTAGCATCTTTAAATTTTATCCCAGTCAAAATAAAAAAGGTTTATCTTGATGACAAACACACATAAACTGGCTCTCATTCTCTCTTTCATACACACACACCTCCCCCCACCCCACGCACACACTGAAGATATAAGGTCCTCTTAGTTGTTTTGAATCTGAAGAAAATGTAAAAATATTTTGCAAATATTGTTGCAAATTTTAATGCTTTAAATAAACATTCCTTTATGTCTTTTCATGACTCACTAGTTCATTTCTTGTTAGCACTAAAAATAGTACATTGTCAGGATGTGCCACAATTTATTTATTAAGCTACTAAAGGAAATTTTGGTTACTTCTAAGTTTTGACGATTATGAATGAAACTGCTATAAACATTTATGTACAGGCTTTTGTGTGAACATAAGTTTGGATTGTTTGGTAAGAATATGTTTAGTTTTGTAAAAATATACCAAACTGTTTGCATGGTTTATATACATACATATATACATCAGAATATAGAGAGATCAGAATATAGAGATATCAGAATATATATAACTAATCTAATAAAATCGTAATATGCAAATTGACCCTCACTCCGTTACACCCATAAGCCATGCCCACAAGCCACACCCACCAACCAATCAAGAGCAAATATGGAAATTAACTCAACTAAGATGGTGGCGCCCAGTCCGCCTCAGCCCCACAACTGAAGTATCCAGGCCTGTTAGCCAGGCAGGTGGTGGGAGAGGTGGGAGGGGCCGAAGGGAAGAGCCATCAATTGCAGGAACCTGGGAAGGCATGGAGCTGGTGATCGCAGAGGTTGGGGGGTCTTCTGCCCAGGCCTGCAGCTTCTGGCAGAGACCCCTGGCCTGGGAAGGAGCGGAGCTGGCCATCGCAAGGGTTGCGGCGGGGGGTCTCCTGCAGCCTCTGGCAGAGACCTTCCCTCTGGCCAGGGAAGGGGTGGAACTAGCCATCACAGGGGTTGGCGGTCTTCTGCCCTTGCCTGCAGCCTCGAGCAGAGACCCCCGGCCTGGAAAGGGGTGGAGCTGGGATTGGAGGGGCAAGGGTGGAGCTGGTGATGGAAATGAACTACAGAGGAAACACCTTTTCTTAACACTCATTGGCTAAGCTCCCTGTATGCCACTGGTAATATTCTCAGTAACTTGGGTAATAAGAATCCAAAAAGGCATCTGGGGTTTTTCCACCACACTCCTGGAGAAAAAAATGAAGGTCCACTGCTAGAGGGCTAAGAAATGTCATATCCTGCCCTAGCTGGTTTGGCTCAGTGCATAATGCCTCAGCCTGCTGACTGCAGGGTGTGGGTTCAATTCTGACCAAGGGCATGTACCTAGGTTGTAGGCTCCTCCCTGTCCGGGACCCAGGTCAGGGCTCATGCAAGAGGCAACCAATCGAAGTGTTCTTCTCACTTTGATGTTTATCTCTGTCTTTCCCTTCTCTTCCACATTCTCTAAAAATCAATGGAAACATATCCTCAGGTGAGGAAAGAAAGAAAGAAATGAAAGAATGAAAGAAAGAAAGAAAGAAAGAAAGAAAGAAAGAAAGAAAGAAAGAAGAAAGAAAGAAAGAAGAAAGAAAGAAAGAAAGAAAGAAAGAAAGAAAGAAAGAGAAAGAAAGAAAGAGAAAGAAAGAAAGAAAGAAAGAAAGAAAGAAAGAAAGAAAGAAAGAAAGAAAGAAAGAAATGAAAGACACATCTTGAAAATGCCTAAAGAAAGTTGTCATTTTTTCATGATGAACGGACTGGAGTCCATGTTGATGAAAACACCTTGGTGGCTGTGGTAACTGGCAGTGGCTGTAGCAGCAGAGTGAAGGGACTGGTGGCTTCCCCTGATTAGCCTGGTCACCTCCTGCAAAAGGAGGCCATACTGTGGCTTAGGCCCACTCCCCATGTGGAGCAGGGAGTGGGCCTAAGCGTCAGTAGGATATCCCCTGAGGGCTCCCAATATGTGAGAGGGGGCAGGCTGGGCTGAGGAACCCCCCACCCCAGTGCATGAATTTTGTGCATCAGGCCCCAAATATATATATATATATATATATATATATATATATATATATATATGCAACAGCAATTATTCCATTACTTTAAATATATATTTTAAAAATATATTTCATTGATTTTTTTACAGAGAGGAAGGGAGAGAGATAGTTAGAAACATCGTATATATATCAGAATATATATATGAAATATATCTAATATAAAAGTCATTGGGCCATTTTTAATTAGTTTGTTTGTTTTCTTATTGTTGATGCCAAAAGTTCTTTGTATATTTTAGACGAGTCTTTTATCTTTTGCAAATATGTTCTCTTAGTCTCTGGTTTGTCTTCTCATTTTCTTGACATCTTTTACAGAGCAAAAGTTTTACATTTTAAAGAAGCCTAACATATCAATATTTTTTCATGAGTCATACCTTTGGTGTTATATTTATAAAGTTATCACCATGATCAGTATCATCTAGGTTTTTGTCAGTGTCATCTTCTACTGGTTTTATAGTTTTGCATTATACTCATACAGAGTATTTTCATTACCTACTCTAAAAATCTGTGCTTCATCTACTCATCTCTCACTGTGTGCTACTGCCTCCTCGACCTCACCCCTGGCAACCACTGATCTATATACTGTCTCCTTGATTTTGCCTTCAGAAACCTGTCCTAGCAGCATGATCTTCTTTCTCCTCATTTACATTACCTCTTCTTTTTAAATACACAGATCCCACACAGATAGCTTCAGTAACAAGAGTCCCAATTACTCGACTTTCAAAAATCTAAATAAAATGTCTAGCACTATATTTCGGTACAACCTGAACACAGGAAATTTAATTCAGAGGAATCATCACCATCTTTAAGTCTCTGAACCTAAGAAGAAAATCATTCTAAAAAGAATGGTATATGCTTTCATAACTTTTTTTTTGAAAAGGGAGATGCTTATTTTAAATAACCAATACTTAACGTACACTATTTAGTTCACAGTAGAATAGACCACACAAAAATGTAATTTTTTTTAAAAAAAAATTACTACTTACCTCTCTCAAATAGCACATACTCAGATTCTTTTCAGAGTTCAGGGAATGTATATAAACAAATATCTTAACACCAACTGTCAACTTCTACCTATTCTCAAATTATTCCCCTTAGTCTGAAGCCATAGACTCTGAAAGAGAAGCCAAGAAGGTGAGTGTAATGAGAATAAACACCAGTTGTTACCATCAGGACCTCCAGACTGAGCTTTGCAGTTTATGCCCTGCACAGAGAAGCCTGTCCCTGGGGTTGAGAGGCTACAATCCAGTTTACACTTTGCTTTTGAAAGGGTTAGATGCCCTGAAGTGAGATACATCTTTCTCGAATTTGTTCACACATTCTATTAGTAACACACACAGGGATGCAATGTAGACTGGTGGTGGCCTTGATACCTACTTCTCAGAAAAATGTCCGGATAACACAAGTATGTAACACCTGTGTGCAGGATGGTCTTTTTCTTTTTCTCATAATCTGCTTCTCTCTTCTTTTTGATTCCTTATTACACAATCCATCTTCCTAAAAATTGTGCACATATTTTCTTTTTAAAATTTCTAAAAACAATCTTTCAAAAAAGGTACAATGACTTTCATTTTAAAGAGAGAATATTGAGTTTAACTTGTCAAACATTGACTAGGCAGCAGAAACAGCTCTTAAGTCCGTATCTCTGAAGTCAGAGCTCATTTTCTTCTCAAAATGCACTTTAATATTTATGTGACCAGTTTCTTGTTTCTTTTTTTTAAATCATCACCCGAGGATATTTTTCCATTGATTTTGAGACAGTGTAAGAGAGAGGAAAAGACAGGGCAAAATATTGATGTGAGAGAAATACATTGATTGGTTGCCTCCTGAACGCCTCTGACCAGGTTCCTGGCTGAGGAAAGCCTGCAACTGAGGTATGAAAACACCTTTAATAACTTTCACTTCTACCAAGATGACATAAACTGGAACCCAATTTAACCTCCTCCTCGACAAAATTGAAAAACTGGACCAAATATATAATAATAATGATTTTAAGAGAGTTGATATTTTAAAATATTATCTTTTCACTATGAACATGGCTAATATCTCAAGTTATCTAAATCTTCTCTAATTTCTCTTAGCCATATTTATAGTTTTCACATACAGATCTTATAGAACTTTGATCTGATTCATGCCTAAATATTTAATATTTTGATGATACTGTTTATCATATTTTTGTTAATTTCAAATGTTAACTCTTAATTAATTTTACATTATAAAAACTTGTTAAATTCAGGAGTTGTAGTAGCTTTTTGGTTGATTCAGAAATCTACAAGGCAGATAATTTGATTTGTTAGTAAGGATAATTTTACTTATTTCTGTCTAATATGGGTGCTTTTTATTTCTCTTTATACATGTCTGCACTGGGTATCACATCCAGTAAAATGCTGGATAGAAGTTCTGAGGACAGACATCCTTGTCTTGTTGCTGATCTTGAGTAGAACTTTCGATCTTTCACCATTAAACATGGTATTAGCTGTAGGTTTCATATGAACACCCTTTTCTGCTTTAACATAGCATGACTACTACTACAGTGGAATTCTGATACAGATATTATTTAAAGAAAACAAGTACATTTTTGTGTGAAATCAAAAGTGCTTCCCATCACACAAACCCATCCTCTCTCCTGCTCTGTTATGTTGTCTGCTAAGGCTGCCATCAAAAGATAGCATAAGAATGGGTAGATTAAACAATGGAAATTTCTTTCTGGAAGAAAGTCCTGGAAGCTGGAAGTCTGAGCTCCAGTTATAGAGAAGTTTAGTTTCCTTGAGGCCGCCACTGTGGCTTGAGTACAGTATTTTCCGGTGTATAAAACAACTGGGCATATAAGATGACCCCCAACTTTTGAGAAGATTTTCCTGGGTTAAAAAGTCTGGATGGAGACCATACGTGGCACCAAAAGGAGCCGACCAGAGACACTTGCGGTCTCCATCCAGCTCCATTGAAATGAATGGAGTGTGGCCATTTTTGAGCTCCCCCCACCGTATGCAGTGACCGCAGATTTTCTAGTCCAGCTTGGAAGTTTCAGCACCAACCCTATAAGGAGACACCTGGCATATAAGATGACCCCTGACTTTTGAGAAGATTTTTCTGGGTTAAAAAGTCATCTTATACACCAGAAAATACGATATATCTACCTCTTTGCTGTGTCCACACATGACCTTTTCTCTGTATGTACATTGCTCTGCTGCCTCTTCCTCATCTTATAAAGACACCAGTCATATTGGATTAGTGCTGCACCCTATGACCTTATTCAACTTTAATTACCTTTGTGAAGGCCTTTTCTTTAAATACAGTCACATTGGGAGTCAGGGTTTCATTGCAACTTATTCCATAATAGTCATATTATTCAGTTCTATTTATGTGTCTTAGTGGAGTTATTTTTCATTGAAACTTAGCTGACCAACTCTCACCTATGCCAACAATTTTAAACATATTTATATAAAATAAATTTATAGTACTGTAACTACGTGTATGGCTATATCATCTGTCTTTATCTTAGTAAAACCTTGAAAGACAAAACATCAAGTGTTGTACCATGGAAGTGGTAAAGGTGTCAGTGGCAAGGGCTTTGCATTTAAACAGATCATAATCTTTATTCTGGTTTCACCTTTTTAAAGCACAAGGTCTGATAGCACGAAGAATGGGTGCTTGAATCTTGGCTCTACTAAGCAGCTTTAGTTCTTATTCAAGTTGCTTTAACTTGTTCACCCTTATTAACACCACACCAGCAATGCAAGGAATGCTAAAGGACTAATATGAAAAGAAGAAATGGAAAGGGAAGGAGGAACACAGGCATAAAAAATAAAAATGGCAACAAACAAGCATTTATCCTATCTAATAAAAGAGTAGTATGCAAATTAGGTGTCACTCCATCACAAAGATAGCTTCCCCCATAGCCACAAGATAGCGTCACCCAGAGGGGGATGGGAGTCCCCTGTCCAGGCCAGAGGCCTTTGCCAGAGGCCTCAGGAACGGGCAAGGGTGGAGCCGGTGATCAGAGGGGGCAAGGGCAGAGCCGGTGATCAGAGGGGTATGAGGGTGCCCTACCCAAGCATAAGGCCTGGGCCAGAGGCCTCGGGCCTGGGCAGGGGCAAGGCCAGAGATCGCAGGGGCCTGGGCTTTGCAGAGCCAGCAATCATAAGAGGGGCAGGGGCAGAGCCCACGATCTCAGGTCTTGAGCACGGGTGGAACCAGCAATGGCAGGGGCCTGGGGGTCTCCTGCCCAGGCCTGTTGCCTTGGCCAGAGGCTTCAATGGGGCAGGGGTGGAGCCAGCAATCTCAGGGCCTGGGCAGGGGCAGAGTCAGTGATCAAAAGGGCAGGGGTAAAACCTGCAATCAAAGGGGTCTGGGCATGGGTGGAGCCGGCAATGTAGGGGTCTGGGGGTCCTCTTCCCAGGCCTGTAGCCTTGGCCACAGGCTGAAGTGGGGCAGAGGCAGAGCTGGCTATCCCAGGGGTCTGGGAATCCTCTGCCCAGGACTGCAGCCTTGGCCAGAGGCTATAGTTGGGCAGGGGTAAAGCCCACAATCAGGTGGGCCTGGGGGTCCCCTGCCCAGGTCTGCAGCCTTGGCTAGAGGCTGCCAGTGGGGCAAGGGAAGAGCCAGTGATGGCTAGGGGTAGGATCAGAGCTGGTGATCACAGAGGCCTGGGCTCTGTGAAATGGTGATCAGAGGGGCTTGAGGGTTTTCTGCCCAGGCTTGCAGTCTCAGGCAGAGACTGCAGGCCTGGGAAGGGGGAGAGCCAGTGATTGCAGGGGTCTGGGGGTCCCCTGCCCAGGCCTGCAGCCTCAGCCAGAGATTACAGGCCTGGGAAGGGGTAGAGCTGGGATTGGAGGGGCAGGGGTGGAGCCGGTGATCAGAGTGAACTACAGAGGAAACACCTTTTCTTACCGCTCATTGGCTAAGCTCCCTGTATACCACTGATTATGGTCCTAGTAACTTGTGTAATAAGAATCCAAAAAGGCAATCTAGGGTTTTTCCACCACACTCCTGGAGAAAAAAAATGAAGGTCCACTGCTGGAGGGCTAAGAAATGTCATATCCTGCCCTAGCTGGTTTGGCTCAGTGCATAATGCCTCAGCCTGCTGACTGCAGCGTCACCCAGAGGGGGATGGGAGTCCCCTGCCCAGGCCTGAGGCCTTTGGATTCAATTCTTACCAAGGGCATGTAGGCTCCTCCATGGCTGGGGCCCAGGTCAGGGCTCATGCAGGAGGCAACCAATCAAAGTGTTCCTCTCACTTTGATGTTTCTCTCTGTTTTTCCCTTCTCTTCACATTCTTTAAAAATCAATGGAAACATATCCTCAGGTGAGGATAAAAAAATAAAAAATAAAAAAAGAAATGTCATATCCTATGAAAGACACATCTTGAAAATGCCTAAAGAAAGTTGTCATTTTTTCATGGTGTAGGGACTGCAGTCCATGTTAATGAAAACACCTTGATGGCTGCAGTGACTGGCAGTGGCTCCAGCAGCGGGGTGATGGAGCTGGTGGGTTCCCCTGATTAGCCTGGTCACCTCCCACAAAGAGAGGCCATACTGTGGCTTAAGCCCACTCCCCAAGGGGATCAGGGAGTGGGCCTAAGCTGTCAGTAGGACACCCCCTGAGGGCTCCCAGTATGTGAGAAGGGGCAGGCTGGTCTGTGGAACCTCCCCTCCCCCTCATCCCCCTCCCCAGTGCATAAATTTTTCACCGGGCCCCTAGTCTAATCTAATAAAAGAGTAATATTAAAATGAACTGTTTCTATGGGACACCTAAGCCACACCCACCAGCCAATAAGAGTGGCTGTATGCAAATTAACCCAACCAAGATGGAGGCTGGCAGTCACGGAGCTGGAGTAAGCAGGAGGCTTCTGTTGCACTAGGAGTAAACTGTCTGCTGGCCAGCTTGGCCTCTCTTTGCTCCAGGCAACATTGTTGCAATTATAGAAGCTTTGGCGCTGAAGCATACAGCAGGCTTCCTTTGCACCAGTGATGGAGGAAACTGCCTGCCTAGAGTCTACTAAGGCAACATTCTTTCAATTGTAGAAGCCAGGGAGCTGAAGCCAACAGGAGGCTTCATTACCTGTCTAGGCCTCAGCTTAAAGGAACAGTGTATCAATTATGGAAGATAAACAAACCCCAGAAACCTGCTTCCAGCCAGCCTTGCTGGGATGTTGAGTCAATGGGAGCTGTGGGTAGCCTGAAAGCCTGCAAACAGCCATCAGCCCCTCACCCAGGCTGGCCAGGTACCCCAGTAGGGACCCAAAACCTGAAGATACTGTGGGCAGCCTGAAAATGCCCCTCATGTCCTCACCCAGGCTGCCCAGGCACCCCAGTAGGGACCCAAAACATTGAGGGGCTGTGGGAAGCCTGAAAATGGTCCTCAGCCTATTACCCAGCCTGGCCACACCCCAATGGGTGAAGGTCCACATTGGGGGTCTTGGCCAGCCTGCAAACAGCCATCAACCCATCACCCAGGCTGACCAGGAATGCCAGCAGGTGGACATCCCCCGAGGGGTTCCAGACTGTGAGAGGGCAGAGGCCGGGCTGAGGGACGTCCAGAGTGCACAATTTTTTGTGCACCAGGCCCCTAGTCAATAATAAACTTAAAAGTAAATGGATTAAATGCTCCTATCAAAAGGCACAGAGTAGCTGAATGGATAAGAAAACATTGGGTTCATCTTGTTTGGGACTCTGTGCTTCTTGGAATTGTGTGACTCTTTTCTTCCCAAAGTCAGGGAGGTTTTCTGTCATTATTTCTTCAAACAGGTTTTCTATTCCTTGCTCAGCTTTCTCTACTTGTGAAGCCCCTATTATGAGGATGATGTTTTGTTTCATGTTGTCCCAGAGCTTGCTTAGACTCTCCTGCTTTTCACTTTTTTCAGTTGCTGCTCTGCTTGGGTTTTTTTTGTCGTGTGTTTTAACCTGCTGATTGGGTCCTCAACTTCTAGTCTACTGTTGAAACCTTCCATTGATTTCTTTATTGTAGCTATGTCATTCTTCATTTCTTATTGATTCTTAAACATGTGAGTGAATTTCATATCCAGACATTTGCGCACCCTTTTCTGTTCTGTCTGCTAATTCTGGACTTCCTATTAGGCACGTAGGTACTAAACATTGTCAGGCACTGTCTTCTGGGTTTTAGCACCCTGCTTGATGCTCCAAGCTATCCAGATCCTCTGATTATGTCAGTCTCTGCAGGCCTTGGCTGCAAGCAGATGGTGACCCTCTTTGCCTGTCTGTCAGCTGTCAGTCTTAATCACTTAAGTGTCTGTTTCTGACAGGGCTTTAGGTGGGGTTGGTGCTGTTTCACTTTTAGGAAATAAGGTGGGTTTGTTTGTTTTGTTTTTTCTGAACCTGAACTACTCCTCTGCAAGTGTCCCAAAATATTACTGTATCCCTTGTATGGATACTGAGGAGAAAAGCTGGTTCTGCAAAGAATGTTAGGCCATTAAACCAAACAAAGCCCTGTCCCCTGGTAGGTAAGGCAGGGGGTCTTGTTTTTGAGCCCTTCAGGGCCTTGGGGGGAGGGAGTATATTGCAAATCAATGAACTCGAGGGGCACTTATAAAGCAAGGTTCTCGGGTGCTATCCCCACTCTGATTTGGATTGGATCAATCTCGGAGTCTGCGTGTGTTATTAAAACTGGGATTTCTCCACCTCTTCAAAATGTCGCTTAGTTTTTTTGGTCTTTCTGCAACATTTTGGTTCCCTGGCCTGGAAACTAATCGGATGCTGGCTCTTGCCTCCGGTTAGAGGACTGGGTTAGGGGCCTGGGGGCGCAGGACAGACCTCCGAAGGCGCACCCTGCTGATTTTAGCAGAATTAAATGGGGGAACTCCAGCGCTCCCAGACCTCAGCCCAGGACCCGGCCGGCACCTGAAGAGCGTGGACAAACACTTCTGGACCTGTCTATAAGGGCCTGTCTGATTAATCAGCCTACTCCCAGTGAGTAGAAGGAGGGAAGTGATCACCCCCTCATTCAGGTCAGGAATTTCTGGGTGAGTACCCGGTGAGAGCAGCCTCTCAGGTCAGGAATTGAATAGAGTACTCATTCTGAGTGAGTATCCGGTGAGAGCGGGCTCCTCAGGTCAGGAAATTTTGAGTGAGTATCCGGTGAGAGCGGGCTCTTCAGGTCAGGAATTAGAAGTTGGGTAAAATGTATTTTAAACTCTGAGTGAATGTCTCTAGTCACCGATCATCATAGGGTCAGGACAACGTATGTTCATTTGTTTAAACTAGCAGTTTATTTTGCCAGGAAACGGCTTCTTGGCTCCGGCCAGGAATGTGGTTAATTTGCATTTGAATTCCTTAGGCCCTGTCTTCAGGGGCTTCTCAGTACTGAGAATGTGTGTGAAGAGATGAGAGTTTTGATCTAGATTTTCCCTTTGTAAAAATGTATTGTTTAATGTATATTATCTTGAGTTCTGTCTCATTAAGTCATGTAATATAAGCAAGTTATCCCATCTGTAAAGGGGTTTGTTCCAGCAGCTGAATGACCCGGGGCATTACACGTGGCTTTCATGAAGGATGCCATCTTGGGAAGGTGGGAGCCGCCCCTAATTTGCCACTCAGGGACGGGATTTACAGCTCCACAGGGCAGGGAGATTAAGGACCCTGCTCCCTGCTGTATTGAATTAAGGCTAGTAGGTGATATTCTGTAATGTAAATATAGTGTGCACCAAGGTTTTAATGGGGAATGCTATCTGTCTTTATTGTTTAAATATGCATCTTTGTTGCTTACTTAAAATTATTTAGCTAGTAAATTTCTGTTTGGGTATGAATGTGTTGTTAATCTAAGAAATGCTGGCTGTTTAAGGTTTCTAAGAGTAAAGAATTTTATACAAGTTGCTGAACATATGATAGAAAGAAGAACTGGCCACAATGTAAATATAGTAATCTTAATTTTCTTACAGATTTGAATTCAGTTGTCAAAAGAACAGGT